>VDFB02191274.1:0-28835 GCA_007258455.2 Sequoia sempervirens
TATAATCTTGCAGAATCTTATTATTGTTAAATTTGGTTGGGCCTTGGGCAACTTTGATCACCAAATTTTAAGAACTTCTTTGATCCCCTTAAGAAATGTCATATTGGAACCCTTAAGAAATCGAATTATGATTTAGGGTGTGGGATGGCTTAAGAGGAGATTCACGTCTAGTGAGGTCCTAGGAGAAAATGGCATGGCTCAAATGAATAAAATTTGGTGAAGTTGCCCAAGGCAACCAAATTTCATTAACATCCTTTCAAGAAAAAATGACGGCTTTAGGGTTTAGGGTTTAGACTTTAGAGTTTAGGGTTTAAGGTAATAGGATAGCTTAAGGGGATCTACATGCTGCAAGATCCTAGGAAAAAATTACATGGCATAAGGTAATGAAATTTGGTGGAGTTGCCTAAGACAACCAAATTTCATTAAGAGCCTAAGAAAAAATTATGGCTTTAGGGTTTACGGTTTAGACTTTAGAGTTTATTATTTAATTAGCTAAAATCCCCAAATCCTAACTTTTAATCAACCATTAAGGGGATAATAATGTCACATCCATAGCTTAAAATTAAAATAATTCCAAATCACCAATCCAAACTCAAACTAATGTAACTTACTTCCACTTCATCAAATCTAAAATGAAATTAATAATCTATCCTAGCCATCAAATTAATTAGACTAATCATAGCCATTCATTTCCAACTACCTTCAATCCAAATTCAAATTAGCATTCAATTATTCCCATCTACCTAATCAATTCAACACAAGGCCTCCATCAACCCAACCACCTACATTTAATTCTCTCTTCCCTCTCAAATTCAAATTCAAAAATTCTCTCATGAAATTCTAGTCCTCGATTCCAAAAAAACCTAGTCCTCCATTCCTTTCCCCTCAACTCTATAAAATAATGACATCCCCAAATGTTTCCATATGATAAAATTTGTATGTATATGTTATCACATTAGAGAACCAAAGAGCAACATCAACACATACATTTAGAGCCATAAAAGAATGTTATGGAACCTATTATGCTTCTCTAATCTTTCATTATTTTATTTACCTTTCATTAGAAGTAGAGTATTGAGTTTGCACTTGCATTCTTGGTCTAGAATTTTTCTTCTGCACTAAGTACAAAAATATAATATTGGATAGCTTAGTATATCTTTCTCTTCTAATATATATTCCCTAGTTCTCCTTATCCATATTTGAGTATCTTAGCATATGTGTAACACGACATGTTAATAATATATCTCATATAAATGTAGGGATGTGTCGCTAATGTCATCTTCAAACATATTTAACCAATAGGAGATACTATAAGGTATCTAATATAACTATACAACCTATACATGTATGACATATGGTGACCTTTGGCTTTTTTTGATATGTCAAGGGTAGTTTTGCAAATATTAGTTTCTAGTGCTTTTGTGAGTTTTCACCACTTGTAAGTTTATTAAGCTACACTTTTGGGTTTTCAACCTAATAGGGATAAACCTAGTAGATTTTTTAGCTTTCCAGCCTAATGGAGATAAATCAAACCACACTTTTTGGTTTTTAGTTGCACCTATCAAGTTATTTGTTAGCTATTAAATTTACAAACATTCTAGGATTATAAGTCTACTATAAAATTTGATGTAAAATAGATTACACATTGAGCCCTATAATTTAATTACAACAATGAATAAATATAGCAACATTTAGTAGACATAATGAAAATCAAGCCATGATAGTAATATAGAGATAATATACAATGTTTAATATAGATAAGTTAAAGAATCATTTTAAAAATATATATCTATATATTCACATCATTTTTGTTTTTTCTTTAGATTTCAAATATATCCACCAATCCTCCTTATCTTACATTTTAACATAAACTCAAAAAACATAGTGGACATGTACACCCATATAAAACTACATTAAAATAGTGTTAGATCTTACAATTTTTCAAGGCTTATTTCATCCTCTTAGACGATCACTCTTACTAAATCATTGGCATAAATTAGATGCACACAATGGCACATTATTTAGGTTTATTCCTCATGTTGGATTCCCTATTTTATATAACTATATCTTTATTATCTAATTTAAATATATCTAAGCACAAATTTCTTTTATGTAACACATTGATAATTTCAACTCATTATAAAAACCAAATACAAATTTAAAGGGGGTACACTATATTTATAAATACGTTCGATTTAAATACCATCCCAATCTCCATGGTGTGTCACTTGTTCACTAAAAAGCCCTTACATAAATCATCTACTTAGGTCAATCTTATCTAGATTTTTCTTAAATATTAATATTCATAAAATATGGCACAAAGCATATTGATGCATTTCTATCCTTCCACATAAATCTATATAGTATCAAAATATAGGTAATTTTATGGTTAAATTGAATCTCTCTTAATTGCTAAATAATCCATTATGATTGAGGATGGGTGGATTATTATCTAGGATCACATCTTAAAAATCCTATAGAGGTCATGTGCTATGTTTTTCTTAATACATATATTCACATACAAACCTCTTTCCATGTATTATCAACTCGCCTATATGATAGACACCTTCCTAGATTTAAATTTCATATGATATATATGTACCCAAGTGTTTCCAATTGGAATTGCTATAATTATAATTTTATGGCATTCTAGATATTTAAAATAGTTTTCATAAATCTACCAAATAGACCCATTCTTGACATTGAGCCTACATAATTTTAGGTATGTCCAATGAAAGATTAGGGTCTAGGGTTCATAAATTTCAAATGATTTAGTGTTATGGGTTTAGATTTTACAGTTTAGGGTCTAGGGTTTAGCAAACTTAGGGTGAAGTTTGGGTGGCCCTTGGCATAATTTAGAGTTGCAAGTTAGTGTCAATTGGAATCGATTGTACGTGTTTAGATTTACGAATTTGTTAATTAAATTTTCAAACAAACATCAAGATAAACTTTATGAATTTTAACCATTCTTTAACATATTGATTTCTAATCTAATTATAATTTAAAATTGAAACTAAAGTTTAATATATATCATTTTTTCCATACAAAGCAAATAAAATTTAAAACATTTAAGCAATGTGAATGATTTTTTGTTCGATTCAAATTTAGGGTTTTAACAATTTTTTTTGTTTCAATTCAATTTAGGGTTTCAGTTTTAAACAATTAGGGTTTTTAATGAAATTTTTTCGTTTCAATTCAAACTAGGGTTTTCAAATTCAATTTTTTTCGTTTGATTTAAATTCAGGGTTTCAAAAAGCTCGATTTGGATTTGTAAATGCGATGTTTTTATTTCATTTCGATTTCTAGGGTTTTGAAATGCAATTTTTTTTGTTTTATTTTAGTTAGGGTTTTCAAAATCAATTTTTTTTGGGTTTAATTGAACAATTTAATATTTAAAAGTTAAATTTTGTTTCTAAAACACAATTCAACGTTTTTTTTTTCATTTTTATCAAAAAACATCTAAATTTCATTGCAAGTTTTTGTCTATTTTTACAATTATTGAATTCTACTATAACAATTAAAAAAATGATTAAAACGTGACAAAAATTAAAAAAAATACATGCTAAATTAACGTATTTCATTTAAAATTTCAATTCAAAAAAAAATGCAAAGAAATGGTGTTTAGGTGGCGTACCTGTAGCTGGTCGTGGGGTCGCTGTCGCCAATGCACTCGGAGTCCCGTTCGCAAAGCAGTGAAAACTATTCTTTTTAAAAAAAAAATAGCAGTATAAAACGGGATCCTGATTTATACAAGTCGGGATCCCGATTTATACAACTCGGGATCCCGTATTTTATAAATCGGGATCCCGTTTCTTATAAATCGGGATCTCGTTCTGTGTTCATTGGTTCGGAGTCCGCAGGGAAACGGGATCCCGATTTCTAAAAAGCGGGATCTCGTTTGGTTTCAGGCTCGGGATCCTGTTTGTTCAATGCTGATTTCAATTTTTTGTCTAAGGCAAGAAACTTCCACATTTCGTGGACTCAACTTCTTGCACACACCCTAATTTTATGTCATATTCATATACAATTACAATATCTTTTGTATAATATATACATATGTTACAAAAATGTTGACTAAAACATTCAAAAAAGAAGCATAACATGCATTATAGCAACATTAAAACACATAATTATTATTAATATATACTAAATAATGCCAATGCACAATCATAATATAGTTATTAGAGGAGATGAAATGTGACATATTGATGAAAGTGCATCTAAGGTAATTTTACATGTAGAATGAGATGTGTATTTTATTGGTGCTTAATTTGGACCAAGTGATTTTGTGAGTGTCTCCAATTATTTATACACATATATATATTCAAACATGTGTCAGAAAACTTGAAATAAACTCATAACTCTTTGGGAAAAATAATTTTTCAGTTATATGCATTGTTGTTTAGCTTCAATTGTGTTGAATGGTTAAAACTTAAAGCTTAAGAGATTCGTCTTTATCTCTATAATTTTAATGAACATAATTATGTTTTTGTTGCCTTATATTGTATAAGTTGAATTAATTTTGTAGTTATGTTCTATACATTTTATAATACAAATATTAGATATGTGTTGTTATCTAGAAATATTTGCATGGTAGATAATCAAAATAGATATAATTAATCATCTATTAATAAGTGATCATAGCATAAATGGTTACATTTTTTCCTTGGTTAAACATTACTTGGTTGATGAATGTAAGGAAAATAGAGAAAATAAATAAACACTAAAATCAAATAATTAAAATAGATTAGGAATTGCAATGGCATGTGAGAGGTGGAGTAGAGCAAAACATGAAAAATGGAGAGAAGCTACTTAGAAGTAAATAGGGAAGGAGGAAAGTTCAAGTGCATAGAAAGGATAGGGAATGAATCTAATTACCACAGGTACAAATATAATCCCTTTAGGTCCAAGTTCTTTGAATAAAGTTTCCCCTAGATTATTTGATAGGATTCAATAAGAAAAAGGAGTGGGGGAATGGCACAAGAGAGGATACAACCCTAAATTCATAGAAGGGCCATGAATGACTAGAAGTTCAAAAAAACAAGGGGTGGAGATGGCCAAGAAACCCACCCAACAACAAGATGAATATAATAAATTCTAAAGAATTGTGGGAAACAACAAAGAGGATAAAGGAGAGGAACTTTTTTGTAAAATGGGCAAGAGAGTGGATGGACAAAACAAAGATCCAAAAATGGTGGGAAAAAATAGGAGGGCCAGAGGTAAAAATAAAGATACTACCAAAATAATTTTTGCTTATTGAATGTGAATTAGCGAAGGAAAAAATGAAGTTCTAGGCAAAGGGCCATTAACAATGGATTGTATAGGGTTTTTCATCAAGGAGTGGGTACCAAATTTCAGCCTATTGTTGTAGAAAATAGGTAAAACCTCGATGTGGACAATATTTTACAATCTGCCATACAAGTATTAGAATGAAGAATCCCTAAAAAGTAATTGGGGAATCCTTAGGGGACTTCATTAATGTAAAGGATAATTTCATCAATGGATAATTACAAATTTATATCAAAATTTTCATTGAAATGGATCTAAATTCAAATCATTGGAAGGATATCAAAATAATAACTGAAACATGAAGGTGGAAATAGAAGATTGAATTGGATCATTCCCAAACAAATGTTGGTTTGAATAAAGTCGTGTACCTAGTTAATTCTTTACTAGGGACTTAAGGGATTTAGTTCACATGTTAAGTTTACTTAGGATATAAGCTTTCTTCTAGAAGTCTTAGTCATATTATCTAGACAAGTCATAGTTGTCTTATCTAGACTTCACATTATCCTAGGCAGTTATGAGTTAGTTGTCTCATGTGATAGGATTAAGACACTTGTCATGATCTTGTATTATCTTATCTCTCATCCTTTCCTTTATAAGCAAGGCATATCTAGCATATTTTTCATTGTATTGTAGAGTATTGCATATTGTATCATATTGCAATTCTTGTTTGGTGGAATAGAATCTTTCATTGTTGTTTCTCTCTATTTCTTGTGGAGGTTATTTGGTGTCGCAGATTGAAGATCTTGGTTTCTCCCTCAACAATAAAAGGGAAGATAACAGAGAAAAGATATTTGGGTAAGAATCTTAGGAAGGATTCATTCACTTCATCAGAAAGAATAGTGGAGCTAAGGCCTACCATATAGCTGATGTCATCACTAATAGAAGCAAGGGGACTATTAGAAGGGAAAAATAGAAGTGAAAGGAATGGAGTAGAAGAGGAAGAAATAAGTCCAATCAATGCTATAATTAAGAATATTGATAAGTATGAAATTTGTGGAAATTCCACAAATTTGGAGGTGGCATGTGACTTGTTTGGAATAAAAAACAAGATTCAGTTGACAAAAACTTTAAGGAAAGAAAGGGATCTAGACAACTTAATAGAAACCTTGTTAGCAAGAAACCCTCTTTCCCTAGAAGAAATGGAGTATGAAACCATGGAGACAAGGAATTTGATCAAGAATCAAGAGGAAAATTTAGGATTAGTAAAAAATAATCCTCAAAGTTTTCTCTAGATTGTGGGGAAGGGAAGAAAAAAGGGAGAAAGACCATAAAAGAAAAGCTAAGTTCTAATGGAGAAGTGGAGGGATAAATAAAAATTAGTAGAATGTTGAGATCTAGGAAGGGAAAAACCCTTCATAGAGAGCCATGGAAATATCTTCATGGAATGTTAGGAGCCTAAACACCCCTAACAAAAATTGCTTGGTCAAGTGTCAGATGGAGGTCTTAAATGAAAATGTGTACATGTTGCAAGAGACCAAATTGACCAATAAAATTATGGAATGTAGAGAAGGTGCAAGTTGAGGGTGCTTTTAGAGGTATAGATATGTTTTGGAAACCCCACTCAGTGTAGGTACAGAAGATGTAAGATAACAAACATTGGTTGACCTACAAGGTAAGGAGTCTATCTATGAATTTTTAGTTTATTTTCACAAATGTTTATGGTACAACATCATGCATTATGAAAATAAACTTAGAGGGAATTAGAGAAATTCATAGCCACCCACACAAATGAATTCCACATAATAGGGGGATTTCAACTATATTTTATATTGCCAAGATAAATTAGGAGGAATGCAAAGGAAATATCAATCACAAATAGACTTTTAAGAGTTTGTTGAGAAAGACCATCTAGTAGAAATCCATATGAAAACAAGATCTACACATGGAAAAATTGAAGGTTAGGTTTCAGTAATATATAGCAAATAAGTTGGACAAATTTCTATATAGAGGGGACTTGAGTACAAAACCTATCTCCTTTGAATGCAATATCACTTTGGTCTTAGGCTCATCATTACCCAATCCAACTTTGGATAATGGGGGATAGGATCCCAAATAGATGCCCATTAAAATTCAAAAACATGTGGATGAAGTATCCAAAGTTCTTGAACAAGATAGGATTATGGTGGAAAGAAGGAGCCCAACTAGGCACCAAAATGTTTTTTCTGGTGCAAAACTAAAATATGTGAAAAAACAATTGAAGCAATGGAATAGGAGTCACTTCAAAAAACATATTTTAGGTCAAGAAAGAAAAAGAGAAAAAAGTTCAGGAGCTTAATGAGGAAGTGACCATAGCAAGGATAGATCAAGGAAGATACCTTGCTAAAAAAGAACTTATGAAAGAATATGGGGATTTTTTTTCCAAGGAGGAAATATAGGTAAAATTCTAGAGAGAAATGGTTAAAAGATAGGGACAAAAACTCTAAATAATTTCACAATGCCATCAAAATTTGCAAAAACATAAACAAGATAAGAAAAATTAGATTGATAGAGGGTGTAATAATAGAGGACCTTGAGATAATCAAAAGGAAAATAATGGATTATTTTTAGAATCTCCTCAATAATTGGGAGGGAACAAATTTAAGAAAGAAGAACCAAATAGTGTGTCATGTCCCTGAAATTGTGACACTTAGATGTATAATTAAATTAGTTAATCATTTGATATTTCATAACTATAATTGACGTCATAAATATTATTATGAAATAATAAATATTAAAGTATATGAAATTAATATAAAATATAAGCATAAAATAATAATTATGATTTAAATATAATTATAATTAATAATATTATGATTTGACTAAAATAAGTCTAGAATTTATCAATACACAAATAAGTCTATAATTAATAATATTATGATTTGACTAAAATAAGTCTATTTTAAAGTATGGATTATCTAAGGAAGAAATACTTCATCGAGAGTTCCCTCTAGTATGACCTGATCTGGATCTTTCCTGTGATAGCAATGTCCATGGCGGGTTTCATCTTAACTTACATTAACCTTTCCTGTATCATTGATGACAAGTCAATATTGTCCATACTAAGTCCCTGGCTCCTGATGGATAGACACATACGTACAGTGGTCACTCTGAAATATCCCTAGAAAGGAAGAAAACTATCAGTTCCTTTATTACATGTTAATACAAAGAGGTGGATATGTTAACAATTGATAAACCTATGAATATATCTTAAGTTCATAGCTACATCATAGAAGGTAGACACATGCATTATATATATATCACCCAATAATGATGCCTACAACAATTGTTGGGCTTTACAAGTAATTCACTATTATTATAAAGAATAAATAAGTCCCCTCTATGGATCTATGAAGGAGATTAATATTATCTAAGGTATTTATGAAATATAGTATATAACAATCATTCACAAAAAGTGATAAGGAGGAAGTAAATAATTCTTTGGCAAAGAATGAAACACTTATATTATCTTTAAAGTTGTTATTACTGAAATTTATTTATCTCTAATGTTTATAATGTCTCTTGAGGGACACCATGGAAGCGAGATTCGGGTTTAAGTGCTTCCTCTAGAAAGGGGACATTACATAATGAAAATAATGCCCAAATTGATTTCAAAGTGTAAGAACAAAATATTATCAAAACCATTCACAAAACAAGAAATAAAGGAAGTAGTGAGACAACTCCATTTGGCCAAAGCTCCAAGGCCAAATGGCTTTTGGCTAGCTTCCACCATAAATACTGACATATAATTGGAATGGCAGTAGCAGAAGCAATAAAGGATTATTGGAAGGGAACACCACTAAGGGAACCTAAACAATATGTTCATTATTTTAATTCTTAAGAAAGAACAAACTCTTTCATTACATAAGTTCAAACCTATATCATTATACAATACACTTTATAAGATAATGACAAAATAAATTGCTAATAAAATAAAAAGAATCTTGCTAGAGATTATAGCAGAAGAACAAAATGGGTTTGTGCTAAGGAGATCAATTTTAGATGAGGTAATTATTGCACAAGAAGCTATTCATTTAGTCTAGAAGAGGTGGAAACAAAGTATGCTAGTAAAAATGACATTAGGAAATATTATGACTGAGTAGATTGGAGATTTCTCTTTAACCTATTCTTTTGTCCTTTGGATTTGACAAAAATTGGTTGGATCATATTTTTAGTTTCATATCCAAACTGATGTATTCCACTCTTATCAATGAATCTCCATAAGGCTTCTTTGAGGTATCTTGGGGGCTTAGGCAGGGTGATCCACTATCCCCCTTTTTGTTCATAATAATGGAAAATTCTTTGGGAAGGAATTTATACTCACTCTTTAGAAATTGGAAGATTAGAAGGTATCCAAATTACTAGTAGCCTTCCAGCCATATCTCATCTACAATTTTTTAATGACAAAAATGTTGTTTGGAGCAACAAAGAGGAAAGGGACAAAAAATGAAAGAAATCCTAGAAACTTATTTCCAAGCTTAAGGGAAAGAGGTAAATACGGCCAAATCAAAGATCTTCTCAACCAACCAAAAAATGACAAGAAATAATAAGGGTTCTGAATTTTAAAATGGGAACTCTCCCAAGTGCATATCTTGGACTTCCTCTAAATAAGGGACTTAAAACAAAAAATTATGGGATACACTAGGATAGAAAATATCCAACAAAATGAAAACTTGGAGAAGGCAGTCGGTATCATGGTCAAGAAGAATAACAATGTTGAAAGCATTAATTTTAACACTACCAATTTATCTCATGTCATGCCTAGCATTATCCTTTAGAGAAAATCAAATGTTAAACCAAAAAATGAGGAAATCATTTCAGCAAGGGAATGTATGAAAAGATGGAGTAGCATTAATAGCATGGGATAAGGTATGTAGGCAAAAGTGTGGAGGGGTTGGTCTTAGACAACATATATCTCATAAAAAATCTCTTGGGGTGAAGTTGACATGGAAAATGTTTGAACAACAACTAAAATGGGTCAAAATTTTGCAAAATAAGTATTTGGATAACCAAGACCCACTAGAATAATGACAACAACAAGTCTCCCACAAGGTTCTAGTTTATGAAATTTTATTAGGAAATGCAGATCAATTGTAATAGACTACCTAACTTGGGATATCCATGATGGGAGAACTACCCTCTTTTGGGGGGACTCTTGGGGATGATTTCCATGTTTGCAAATAAGGGTATATTTGAATCAAGAAAAATGGTTTCTAAAATGGTTGTGGGACTCAAAGGTTAGAGATTATCTTGAAGTAGTGCATTAGGAGGTTATTTTACTTTAGAAGTGGAAAGGGCTAGGGGGTTTAAAAATTCTGGCTAAGGAGAAGGATTCTCTGGAGAATATTTTAAAGGAGAGGACCATCTTGATTAGGGAAGGTCATGATATAATCAAATGGAATGGGGAAAATTTGGGTCAATACAACACAAGAGATGATTATAGACTATTACAAAATAATGAGGTTGGAATAGAGATCCCAACACATCTTTTTGGAATAAAGATTGTTTTACTAAGGCTAGTACCTTTGTATGGGAAACTCTACAAAAGAAAATTTGAATGGTAGTTCTAAAAGTTCATCAAAACGGGTTGTAATGGTCCATCTAGATGTTCGTTATGCATAAGTTGGGAAGAAATTGTAGATCATTTATTACTAAGATGCCAATTTGTATAGGAGTGTTGGAAATGACTATATGCAAAGCTCGGGTGGATCAACACCCTACCCAGTGACATTATGAGCCTCTTCAAAGCTTGACCAATCTTGAATAAATCATCTTCCTTCTCATGTCTCTAGCTAATAAGTCCATCAATACTCATTTGGGAATTATAGAAAGAACATAATCAAAGGATATTTCAAGACAAGGAAATGAGCATGCCCTCATTTTTAAATAAGATGGAGGCATCTATAGTATAAATGGTAAATTACGAGGTGGTAGGACAAAACAAAGCAAATATGATTACAGTTTGTGATAATATTATGTTGAAAAGATGGTTTGGTTTACATCCTCCCCTTGTCATTGGACCAGGGGGTGTACAAATTCATATTAACAGAAGCACAACCAAATGACATCCATCACAAAAGAGGGTTTAAGCTAAAATTCAATGCTCCCTCAAGAGGCAATTTGGGCATTGCGGGGGTTGGATGTATTATAAGAAACTAGAATGGAAAAATAATATGTAAAGCCTCGAAGCCCCTAAATAGAGGAACAAACAATGAGGTTCAGCTACATTCCTTGATTTTCAGTTTCAATATAGGGTAGAGTGGCCCATAATGGAGCAGGGTCCAATAGTGGGGATAGAAGTAGTCCTCAATGGCCCATAGTGGAGCACTTTAATATCCAATTGCAAAACACTTTTTATCCATAAAGTACGTAAAGTGACAAATCATGTGATGCCACATCAATGCACCAATAAAACATGACTTAGTGCACCATTATTGGTCTCACTTTTTTTTTGGGCCCTTTTGGATACCTCAACAAAAAGAATGCTAATGTGGCATCATATTTGATGATGTGGCCCTAAAACGAAATATAGAAGCACATGAGTTGCCAAATAAATTGTTGTGCAGAATTGAGAGTGGTTTGAAATTTCCACATAAGATTTTGAGAAACGTGAAATTAGGGTGCTCCACTATGAGCCCCTCTCCCCTATGCCTTAAGCTCAAAATAGAGAGACTTGAAAGTAAAGGAGACTATACGATCATGATAAATGCAATGAGAAAAGGATCGAATCAGAATTGGAAATTTGCAGCTCTTCTGGAAGTAGTACTTGAATTAACAACCAAGTTTGTAGAATATACAACCAGTCATGTATATCACGAGGAAAATAAGGATGCTGACTTACTCACCAATGATGCAGTTGACGGTATTAAGAAAAAATTGATAGATACTCTATGAAAAGACAAGGATTAAACATTAGAAAGGATTGCGGTTTTGCACACTCACCATTATAGAAGAGGTGAGATGGACATTGTAAGATGACAAAAATTGGAAAGGATGGATTCCTCATGCCAAACTGAGTAGTCAACACCCTTAGAAATAATTTCTTATAGGCGAAACAAAATACGATCTCACTAAACTATTAATTGTTTGAGCTGGCAAAGAATAAGTGATATCAAATTAAGGATAAACACAAGCAAAATGATTTGGTGGAGTTCTATAAACAGATGTAGCTGAGCAAATGAATCTGCATTCCATTCTAGGAAAAAGCTCTGTGCAAAATTAGGGATGGACACCCTGATAAGGCTAGTGAGTGCTAAGAGATAGATGGATTTTTTAGGGAACATAATGGACCATAGGCTGAAGATGGTCTTAAATTTCATCATGGGCTAGTATTGTGGGCGGTGAAATGGGTCCTCAACAAAGACTTCCTAGAAGCAGATAATAGATACAGAGTGCAAACTGATATTTCCTCAAGATTCTTGGCCACTCTTCATGACTCAAAATTTATAAGAAGCACTTTCTGGTTGGGATCGATGAGGTTATTTAGGTGGTGTGGCTTGGCTTCAGAGTCCCCACACTGTAGGACATCTGCAAACTATTGGTGAATGAAAATGGGGTGCAATGGCTACCATTTTTGGTGAATTTCAAGATAACCACTCTCATGGAACATAGGAATAGGGCCATCAAGGGTTTCTATTTTCTAAAAAAAGTAATAAATGAAGGACATAAAAATTACAAACAGAACTATACAACAAAAAAAATAATATTGTACACAAATATATCACGCAATTTATCATTGATTTAGATAAGTATTTATATAAGGAAATATCAAACTATATTACATCACTTCCGTCTGTATAACTACTTTGTTAACTAAAAAATGATTACACAATGTTTATTATCCAGCATTCTCCCTCATAATAAACATTGGAGAAAAAATTCTTCTATATTCACTCCCCCATAATGAACATTTTGAGAAGAGAAAAAATGCTCCAAAAGACATAACCGTGAGAATGTGGTTAAAATA
This sequence comes from Sequoia sempervirens, assembly GCA_007258455.2. Taxonomy (NCBI): domain Eukaryota; kingdom Viridiplantae; phylum Streptophyta; class Pinopsida; order Cupressales; family Cupressaceae; genus Sequoia; species Sequoia sempervirens. The sequence continues at coordinate 13,232 of VDFB02191274.1, forward strand.
ACCACCTCTGCCTTCCCTAACAATGTAATACTATACCTTCGCTAACATCCACTAACATTCCCCCATTATTACATTGTTCCTACAACTGTATCCCTAAAATCTCCAATTCACCTTTTAAAGGACCCTCCCTTAAGGTTTACATGACAAAACTTGTTGATTACAAAAAAATATGTATACATTCTCAAGAAGATTTTCCTTTTGAAGAAACAAATCTTGAATCAAGTGGAACTCCTCCAAGTTGCCTTGTAACCCTCAGAAAGGTGCATCTCCGAGCTGAATTCCCAAGTTCGTCCTCCCATGAACTCTTGAAGATCATAGACTGTAATTATTGGACAACAATCCTCCAAGTTGTCTCCTCGAACCTCGTAAAGGTAAAATCTTTGGTCACAATCTTGTGAATTCTCTAGGCAACAATCTATATTGAACTCTTCACCAAACCCCTTACCTCTCTCCAAAAATCAGACTTCACAATATATGTATTTTCAAATCTATCAGCAACAATAAGGAAAAGAAAGAAATTAAAGTCAAAAACACTTCACATGCAAAGCATCATCTCAAAGTGAGAAGCTGACTTGAGATGATGGAAATTCCTCCATCCTCCTCCATAGATTTCCATGGTTTCAAGACTGGACTATTAAATTTTAAGCACCATACCATCAGTAATAAAAAGTTGTTTTCTTGATTGCCATGGTTTACATCAGCAACAGATTACAAATCAATTGGAGATGAAAAAACCAACTCGATAGATGTACTTCATCATTATTTCCTTTATTAACAGGTATGAATAGAGGTGAGCAACACACAAAATTCAATCAAAGTTGAAATGCCTTCTACGCCAATCTTGCACATGCCAATGAAAACTTCATGCCAGGCGGCTCATTCTGATCGCACAAGAACACCAAGGGCTCTAAATTCTTGGGCAACAATAGATGGGCGATACAAATTAGTTATTTTGCTTCGCAAGTTTCATCCCATAGAGTGCAGAGGGCATACGAGTCTGCACTTCCTTGACCACTTCAAAGGCCATGCCGATTTGTAGACTGAAAAGAAAACATTACGCTATCACACAGGAACATTACGACATCGCACAGGCCAAGCCAAACTGTTCTGATACCAAATGAAGGATATAAAAATTAAAAACAGAACAAAAAAATAATATTGCACACAAATAGATCAAGCCATTTATCATTGATTTAGATAAGTATTTATACAAGGAAATATCTGTTGGGTTTGGTGAAGTTCAAATATTCTAATTATAAGGGCAGTTTCTCTCGCATTGATGTCTTTTTGTAACTGACTTCTTTTTGGCATGTATTTGCTAATTTAACAATTAATTATTTTGGTGGATTTTTTCATTTTGAAGATGAGACTAAATTATAAAAGCTGCTGCTTGAATATTATTGAATTGAGATTGTATTCATAATTAATAAAAGTGAGATAATCCTTGTTGAAAGTGAACGTAATCATTATTAGATGAACCACTATAAATATCGTGTTCTTTTTCTATGTTATTTAAATCTTTTAATTTATGTTCTTATTTTCTGCAATTTCTTTTCCATTTGCTTCTGCAAATTTCATCAATAATATTGAACTGTATTACATAACTTCCGACACCCATATAACTACTTTGCTAATTGAAAATTGATTACACAATGTTTATTATCCAACAATAAACTCAAAACCCATCTATGGATTCAACTAGATAAATTATTTTATAAGAGAAACCCAAGAGGAGTTGGATTTGAAGAGCTAAGGCAATAGTAATATGTATATTTGGAATATAGAGACTCCTTAGGATTTTGTATATGCATGAAGCAATAGTTTATAGCTTAAGCTACATTAGTAGGAAATAGAAAGAGGCAAGCCTAGGAATGGTCTGAATTTTGAAATGTATAATCATGAATATGTAACTTCTATTTTCGAATTAATACAAAACAATTATTGAGCTACAACTTATTTATCAAAAAAAAAAAAGTGATAGCATAAATTAAAAAGTATTTTTGTAGAATTATTGATAAAAACAAAAACACCCATTAGAATTATTATAATTAACAAAGTATCCCCATTCAATTTATTTTCAAGGATGAATTGTGTTTCCTATAAAAATGAAAATTAATATTTTTTTATAGTTTGGAAATCAAGAATAAAGATCAAATATGACAATCAAATTATATAAATTCTTGCATTCACTATAATCTATAACAATAAAGGACCTTTGAAATTATATAGCATTATAGTTCATGATTCTAACAATAGTATCTAGTTGGAGTTTTGGTGACATTCTTATGATTAAAATATTTATATCAATCATTGTTATAATTATGATGCATAAATGATTCATTAATTTATTATAACAAATAATGTGTCTTCACTATCCCATGCATAATATTTTTATATAGTACATTCTCACAATACCAACTACTATTCAGCCTTATACTCATTTTTTAAATAGTAGATTCTAAATGCTTACTCTTTAGCTATGTAGATAAACACCCCACTTTATGGATACCCTACCAAACAAATTGTATAACCTAAATGTTCAATTATGGATGCTCTTATTTGAGTTTATAAAATATAATAACGAATTCTACATTGTTCATTCCAGATAAATCATACCACTAAAAAGCCTCGAGAAATTATCATTGAAGTACTACATGACTACAATAAACAATATTGGGCCCTTAAATAAAGTCTATCTAAATATGCACAAAGTACATATCATCAAAAGAATAAAATCACATCAAGTTTCATCTTTGTCATAGACTCGCAATAAATCAAATTGAATTACAGAATTATGAGTGTTTTATAAAAAAATGTCTAGATATCTATGGTATTGATATTAGATTTTTCAGATGAAAGAGTGTTTTGAATCTCACTTTATAACATATGTATTGATAAATGTAGATTAAAAATACTTTTATAATGAAAAATCAATTTAATAATCCAACACAAATTACATGCATTAATTCTTTGCAATCTCTCTAAACAAGAATCGCCTACAGTCCCTCTTTGAATTTATTACAATTAAAAATGACCTAAAAAATCTTTGTATCTAATAATCATCTTCAATTCATCTATTTTATTTTCAATCCACTCCAAATTTAAATATATAGAACATCTCTCATCTCACCATATCATTACAAGATGTGTCTGTTAAATCATTTGACTTCCTAGCTCCTATATTCCCATTTTAATTTTCTTTTGAATTTATATTTACCTTAGTCTAAAAAATAATTTGCTTGCCTCATTTCCCTCGCCATCTTGAAATCTATATCTCTATCAACTTTCCTTTAATGTTCACATAAAAAGAGAGAAAAAAAACTTATTAGGACAACTATAACATACAATATGTTTTTAATGAGCATTTAATACTCAATTCATTATTTCCATAATCTATAAGAGCATGGTCTGAACCAGAAGTGAACATGTATTTATATTATTTATTATTTTTAAATAAAAATAGAGGTTAATGAAAACAAATATGCACATCATGTTATTAGCTTTTCAACTTTATTTGGAAGCTAAAAATTAAAGTCTACCCTGAGAAATCATCTATAAGTTTTCATAAAAAGAAAAAATATTAGAGTAATTATATATTACAAATTTTAATTATTTTTTCTTAAAAATAATTTATTTAAAGATATATTTGTTATTTTGAATTGATTCAATTACATGTTTAGTTGGAGTTTATGAAACTTCACAAGCACACTTAAAATTATTTAATATAAATTGGAGTTTAATTAGTTATAGTTATTAATTTGATTGAATTAATTAATTAATGACCAAAATTTTATTATTAATTAACACAATTTGGGACTTGATTAATCTTACTATACACATGATTGAACTAATTAAGCAATTTGTTCAATTAGATATACAATTGAACAACTACGTGCAATGGATATTTTTATTAGGTCTAATTATATACCATAACAAGTTAAATGAATAAATAGTTTAATCAAATGTACAATAAAATTTAATAAAACTTCACATGTGTTAATTAATTATAGTTTGATTCCCCTACCCTTTAGTGTTAAGATGCTTTAACATTGAATTATTGACCCTTTTTGGCTATTTAGTTCCTTTTTGGTCTGGTCACTTGATGTATTGCCTACTTGTTGTTCATTAAGGTTGTCTTAATAAAATCCAAGAAAAAGAATGAAGTAAAATCATAAGGGCATGTGCATAAAGATGAGGGACCAAAAGATGACCAAAACTACCTTTTGGTCCATGAAAAGAAAAGGCGATCATATTATAATGCACTCTCATTTTTTCTCTAATAATAAAAAAAAGAGATTGAGCTCATTTGAACTCAAACCCATTTCTACCAAGCCCTGATGCAAGAAAGGAAAAACATGAGTGCATTTGTGACATCTTCGAGTGAATGCAAGGCAACATAATGCCACCACAATGTATACAAGGTCGAGGGGGTAATATTTTTAAGTTTTTATTGGTTTAAATGAGAATGATTTTTTTTTTTACATTTATTTTGATTCATTTATTTAAAATTTTAGGAATCGAGAATTCCTCGACACCAAACACTAATTCACAGACAATGTGGAAGGAATTCCAACTAAATAGAAAGTAGAGCATAACCCTCTTCAAACTCCTTCATATATCCCTAGACCTCCTTGTGACATGTACAAGAAAATTTATTAAAGGTCAAATTGAAACCAACAAAAATGAACTCCAAACATTGATTGATATATTAAAAAATCCTAAAGAAACTAATTCATATTGGAGAAATATCACCTTATTATTGGAATATATCATTTCTCATACATATTGCATTTGGGCCAAATAAACATATGGTCCAATCATAGGGAGAACATATAGTAATTCAACTCTACAAAATTATTGTATAAATAGTTAAGAGAAGATAATTGAAATTTGATTTGTGTGGTTTTTTATTAATTTGAAAACCAATGCACCCTTGCATGAAAGTTACAAGAGATTCCCTATTAATTTTTTTCAACAATAAGGAATAAGGGAAAAAATTGGACAGATGGTGGATGGTTTTTTACTATCCTCCATATAACAACAATGAGGTCCCACAATGTTCCTTGAGAAAATTCTTTTTTGTGTTTGTCCTCAATGAGATCCTAAATTATTTTGATATGCTATATTTTAAAGGTAGAGGAAAAGGATCTACACTGTTGGATATTGTGGTTGTGTTGCTGATATGTGGTTGTCACTGATGTCAACACTATTAGCATTAATTCATTTGAAGCTGTATATGTCGAGGATATTGAGAAAATTGTAATTAAATGAGTTGCAAGTTGTCAGTGGTGGAGTGAAGTTCAGTATGTCGGTAAGTTTTGTACATTGATGATCAGAGGTTGTGGACTAAAGGGTTTGTTGCTGAGTGTATCTAGTTTATCCACATCAAGTTTCAGAGATCCGCGTGAAGATTTCATCGAGTTATGAAGATTTACTTTATGACATTTTTTTGTTGCTTCAATTGGTGTTCATGATTGAAGATGATGTTATTTCAATTGGTTCAATTGTTGCGGATGCTTCTCTAATGATTCATGATGTTTTTGGATGCTTCTAGATCATGCTCTATCTTTGTTGCACATCTGCATTGATCATTGTGCTCATGGTTGGCGATTTTCTCTTGCGTGTTCATGTTTTTCTTGTTCTTGGTTGACATGGTGGTTGTAGTGTGTTGTGGATCTTCGAGGAGAAATTAATTAAAGTGTTTTCACATTGCAGATGTTGATTTGGGTCTTCACTAAGTTGTGGCCGACCTTGGTTGATTCACATTAATAATATTTAATGTTTTGGGCTGACAATTTATATTCATTTTATTATTTTGTTGAAATCGACTTGAAGGGATGAAATTTCATGTTGCAGATATATAAGAGCAATTGTTTATTCAAATTGAAATGTGTGAGTGTATGTCAGAGTGTGATTTTGTGTATGTGTGTGCAAATATTGATCTAAATCATTTGAAGGTAGAGTAGAGTGTGAAGAAGAGTGAAGAAGTGTTCCTGTGCTTAACCAGAACTGTGATCAGGAATTAGTAGATGCTATTTTATCAGTTCAAAACCCTGCAAATGTATTTTGATTCTTTTTGTAAGATAGTGTGTCTTCCTTTGGTTGGTTATCCCTATTGTAATTGAGCAGTGAGCTCTAGGCAGTGTGCCTGAATGCAAGTGCATTCCCCATTCATATTTCCTTATGCTTTTAATAGGGTATAATCTTGTGGGCTGACCTCCACCATGGTTTTTCCCCTAACAGGGTTTCTACGTAAAAGATCTTGATGTTATGTGTGTTTCTAATGTGTTGTTGATTTATGCTTTCATGGTTAATAATCAAATTTGAGAATAAGGTTAATAAGTTGAATAAGTTTTAAATATCTAGGACAACTATTCACCCCCCTCTCAGTTGTCTGCATTGTGTTTCCGAAAATTGGTATCAGAGCAGGTTCCTTGGAAGAAGTTTAACAACTTGAGGTGATCCGGGATGGTGACTTACAAGAAGGATAGTTTGAGATTTGATGGAACAAATTATTCCTTGTGGAAGACTCAAATGGAGTGCATCTAAGATGCATTGGTGAAGCCTACTGGTATATTACAAGTCATAGGTATGTTATTCCACAGAATGGTCCTACTACTATTACTGAGATTAGGGATGCTGAGTATAATGTCAGGGCTAAGGAAGCTTTGTTGAGTGCTTTGACTAATTTTGAGATGAGAAATGTTATGGATATGAAGACTGCTTATGAGATCTAGAAAAAGTTGGAAACCTTGTATGAAGGTGATGCTAATGTGAAGATTGTTAAGTTGCAGATTCTGAAAGGGAAATATGAAAGGTTGAGAATGGGTGATGATGAGAACATTACTATTTTTATGCAAAGAGTGAATAAACTTGTGTGTGGTATCAGATGTGTTGGTGGACAGATAGACAAATCAAAGATTGTTGCTAAGGTGCTTAGATCCTTACCTGATTCTTGCAAAGTCAAAGCTAGTGCTATAGAAGAGCTTCAGACTGTGGGTAAGTGCACCAAGATGGTTCCCAAAACGGGGGCTTAAGTGGCCACTTTTTTTTTCTAAAATTAGGAAATACTGACCTTGGACGTGAAATTGAGGATACTTACACTCAAAATTTTGAGATGGAACAAAAAGAAGGATTCAAGTGCTTTGAGTCTACTTTCTAAACTACTAATTTATTTTGAAAATGGGACGTACACAAATTGGTGTTGTTTTTGTCAGAAAAACATAACATAGCAACTCTTGTATGACCCTTGTACGGTGAACCTTTTTTTAGTATTTTTAAAATCACTACGGTCAGAAGTTAGGTAACAGTATGTAGTCAATGCACAATTTTTCTAAGAATTTTTTAATGAATATTTTATTTTTTACTAATTTTCAAAGTGGACACTTCTTGAAAAATAGAATTTTGACCGTGCTACCCATGCAAATTTTGGAAACTAGTTGAAATTTTTATTTTTATTTTTTAAATTTGTAGAATGGAGTCTAGTTTCTAAAAATGTAATGTATTTGAAATTTTGATGAACTGTTAATTTATAATGAAAAAAAACACCAAACACTGCTTTTTGCCAAAAAAGAGACATACAAACAAAAGAAACTATGGATGAACAGCTTAACATTGTCAGAAAGTGAAAAAAATTATATTGTTGGATAGCTAAGAGAGAACCTAACATTACCTAGATGTTCATTTTTTTTATATTGAACCACGTGCAATCCTGGCGGTGAGCATGAACTCGATTATGTGAAATATTGTAGAAATTGCAAAAACACATCTCTGGTCATTGGGAATGCCCTCCAAGCCTTTGGTTTGGTATTCTAAGGAAAATACCAATCCTAAGGCTCAGGGATTCCCAAAGCAAGATATAACACGAGCACGTTATAACGCACTCGCGTTATTGAAAGGAAAATTAGATGCGGAAAACAATTCTCCTAATGTCAATACCTAAGGGAAGAATGCATATACACTTTAAAATTTACACTTACAGTTCAATTAAGATGCACTATGAAGCAGATAACAGAAACAGAGTATTTGAAAATCACACAAGAACACCAGATATATGTGGGAAAACCCTTACGGGAGAAAAACCCACCACACCAAGAGAAATCACTTTGTATTATAGTAATAAGGATTACATACAATTTCTAGACTTATCTTTCTGATGTTTGTTTACAGCAGCATTCACCATGGACCAACTTGTATAGGAACTTCGGGTTACAGTCTATATAGAACAGAAATCATTTATTGATCATATCACTCAATAATCTGTTGATCCAACAAAACCAACCAACCGATCACAATCTGCAATCGCAGAGTATATCCATGGCATTCCCTGTCTGTTGAACTTCCTCATAGAACCGTCACAACCAATTGTCTTCCAACAGTTCAGATTTGACTTCTCCTATTGGTCCATGAGACTCCACATAGGACAGTCGAACGGTCAACATAATTCGCACTGTACTAGCATCTCGGTGAGACACTAATAGTGTCTCGCCGATGCCACATAACCTTCATACTGATGTCGCCAAGAGTAACCGATATCGCTAAGACATTCCATCAAGCTTCATGTGTTACACTGAGTCACCACGCAGTCACCCAGACCTATCGCTTTCGCCAGGAGATCATAGCGAGTCATCAAAGGTTATACCGAAGCTAGTGTTCTTATTAGCTAGACAATCATCTTTCACTGAGACCATATACCGAGTCATCAAGTTACTCTAAAACCCCCCAGACATACCGAGCTCCAAAGAGTAGTCGCCAAGACTTTGTCTATCGCCGAGAGATCTTATCAAACTCCAAGACTTACCCTGAAGCTTTCAACATTCGCAAAGACATTACTCTAAGATCTCTAAGCTATTTTGAAGACTCTTCATCATCGGCAAGACTCACCAAAGTCACTGGGAATTTTTACCAATAGACCACAAGATACGTCAAAGACTTCAACAAGAGCTTCTATCAATGAGACCTTCAATGTTCGTTGAGACGTCTTCCCAGGACCTTTGAGTTACCTCGATAGCCATAGACTATCAGAAAGATAGAACACCTTGGCTTAGACATTACACCAAACACAGGCAAGTCATACCGAGTGCCAAGTAGAAGTCGGCAAGACTTAACACTCTCGCCAAGACCTTTCCCCTATCACTAAAGGTTATCCCGAAACCCATGGTCACCATGAGTTTCCCCAATTCATGATTGAATGGCTTGTCGGCCAGAGGTCTCCTGAGGGCTAAGAGATCATAGCAAATACACTATGTCACAGCAATAGACTCCACAGTGAAAATGTTCGGCAAGATAGAAGCTAGGTCACAGTGACCTATACAAAACAGAATGTTCCAAACTGCTTAGTCAGCTAGACATTTAGAATATCACACCGACTTGGCTCTAATGGAGGTTTCAGCTTGTATTGTTTGAGGCACATATTTCCAACAATCTCCCACTTGATGAAGATCATACATGCACCTCCAGAGCACAACATAACTTACTAAAAATCATGGGCACTAAGGCCCATCAAATTGGCACACCGCCTGAACTTGTCTGTGCTAACTGGCTTCGTCAATGAATCTGCAACATTCTCTAGAGTATCAACCTTTTCCAAACTGACCTTTCCATCCTCCATCATATCTCGTATGAAGTGGTACTATACATATATATGTTTCGTCTTGGCATGGAAAGTAGGGTTCTTTGCCATACAAATTGCACTCTGACTATCACAAAAAATAGTTATTTCCCCTACATCAAAACCAATGTTAGAACACAAACATTTCAACTATACAACTTCTTTACAAGCATGAGTAGCTGCCATGTATTTAGCCTCTATAGTGGACAAAGCAACTACAGCCTGCTGCTTGCTCATCCAACTGACTGCACCACCATTCATCATGAAAATGTATCCATTGGTGGATCTCCTGCTGTCAATATCCCCTGCCCAATCAGAATCCATATAGTCTCGAATACTGAGAGTCCTCTATGATTCAACCAAGTTCCCATGGTAACAAAAAGAAAAATCTGAAGTTCCCTTCAAATATTTGAAAACTCTTTTTACAGCATCCCAATGCATTCTTCTTGGATTAGCCATAAATTGACTAAGTACTCCCACTACTTGGGAAATGTCTAGCCTTGTACAGACCATTGCATACATGAGACTGCCAACCTCACTAGTATAGGGTACACTGGTCATGTCCTCCATCTCAGTAGGAGATTTTGGACAGTCCTCAACAGATAGCTTCGTTCCTTGCATGACTGAAACCACTAGCTATTTGCAATCATTCATACAAAATCTCTCAAGAACAGTCCTAGCATACTTACTTTGACTGAGCCAAAGATTTCTATTCGTTGTGTCCCTAGTTATCTCCATCCCCAAAATATACCTTGGCGCACCAAGATCCTTCATTTCGAACTTAGCAGACAACTGAGACTTAAGATCAGAAATCATTAGCTTGCTATTTCCTATGAACAACATATCATCCACATAAAGAGCAATAATAAGAAATTGATCACCTTCAGCTTTATAATATACACAGTGATCAAATTTTGATCTCACAAATCCTAAAGACAATACAAAAGTATCAAATTTCTGGTACCACATTCTAGGTGACTGCTTTAACCCATACAGAGACTTCTTTAATTTGCATACCAGTTTTTTTTTACCTTTCTCAACAAAGTGCTCAGGCTAGGACATATAGATTTATTCTTCAAGATCACCATGAAGAAATGTTGTCTTCACATCCATCTGTTCTACCTCTATGTCATATGCTGCTACAAGTGACAAAAAAAATCTGATAGATGTCAGCTTTGCTATAGGAGAAAATATTTCCCCATAATTGATTCCCTCTACCTGGGAATAACCCTTTGCAACTAGTCTTGCCTTATAATTTTCTACACTACCATCCAGACCAATCTTTTTCTTAAATACCCATTTGCAGCCCACAGGTTTTCTGCCTTCAGGCAAGGGCACCAAACTCCAAGTTTCATTTTTATCCAAAGATGCCATCTCTTCTTCCATGGCTTCTAACCAAGAGTCTGAGTCAGACATTTTAAATGCCTCTTTTACAATCCTAGCCTCATCAGTGCTAGAAATTAAGGCATAGGCACAAGTAGAATCAATCAATGAGAACCCATACCTATTTGGTTGTTTTCTTTCTCAGGTTGACCTCCTCAGTGGCTGAGGATGAGGTTGTTCTTCTTCCGAACTTTCAAAACTGCTCGAGCTCTCCTCAGTTTCAGGTACATTTTGAATTTTTGATTCCTCTTTCTCGGGTGTAGGAGGAATTAATGATACATCCTTATTGTTATCTGATTTTGTCTCTGACTGCAGATCCAAAGTGGAAGGTTTCAGCTCACGAAATATTACACTTCTGTTGTATACAACCTTCTCTGTATCAAGATTCCAAAGCTTGTATCCTTTTATGACAGTGCTATAGCCAATAAAAATATATTTGACATCCTTGTTCTCCAATTTAGATCTTTTCACATCTAGCACATGAGCATATGCCTCAGCCAAAAACATGAACATGTCTAAGTGAGGGCTTCTTACCAGACCACACTTCCAAAGGTGTTTTCTCAACAGGAGCAGAATTTGGAGAATGATTAAGTAGATAACATGCAGTAGATACAGCCTCAGCCCAAAACTTCTCCTCCAAGCCAGAACTACTAAGCATACTTTGTGCTCTCTCCATCACTGTCCTATTGAACCTTTCTGCAACTCCATTCTGCTGTGGAGTATAAGGTGTAGTCTTGTGTCTTTTAATTCCATGATCTTTACAGTATCTTTCAAATTCATCAGAACAAAATTCATCACCATTATCAGTCCTTAAGCATTTTATTGTTTTACTAGTCTAATTTTCAACAAGATTTTTAAATTATTTAAATCGACTGAACACTTCTAATTTATTTTTCAAAAAATAAACAAAAGCCCTTCTTGAATAATCATCAATGAACGACACATAGTATCTTGATTTAGACAAAGAAGGAACATCCACTAGACCAAATACATCTGAATGAATGTAATCTAACAAACCAAAAGTTCTATGAGGACTGTCATAAAATGAAACACGATGCTGTTTTCCATATATACAGAGTTCACAAAATTTAAATTCCAGATTACAATCATCAAGCCCCTCAACCAAGTTTTTGTTCTTCAAGTTTTTTAAACCTTTTTCTCCTATGTGTCCTAACCTATTATGCCAAAGCATAGTCTTCTCTGCAAGAAGTTTTACTTCCATTGAGTTTACATAATTAGGGATATTTCCCTTTTTACCTCCATGAGTAGTCTTTTGTGACTTACAGAGACACTATTGAATTGAATAGCCTATGCATCCAACTTGTACAAGGTACCAATTCGAGCACCTCTATCTAGCACCATTGAACCTCTAGTCATCTTGCAGCCACTTCTAGAGAACAAGACTTGTACTCTAGTATCATTAAGTTTACTGACAAATAGTAGATTTCGAGCCAAACCTGGTATGTGCATTACATCATTAATTCCCTTTACTCTGCCATCAGGAAATTGTATTCTGACTCTTCCACGGCCAACTATCTCCAAAGTTGAATCACTTGCCAAGTACACCTTTCCACCATCGTATTCTTCATACTTTGTGAACCATTCTCTGTGAGATGTCATGTGGAAAGATGCTCCAGAATCAATCAGCCAGACATCATCTGATGCCTGAGTAGCCAAGGCTGCAATGAAGGCATCTGCATCACTTGAGAAGAGTCATTGTCAGAAGAATACTTCTTCTTCTTCTTCTTCTCCTCTTTACAATCCTTTCAAACATGACCAGGTTGCCCACAATTCCCAGCACTTCACCTTGGACTTCTTGCCAGGAGACTTTGATCTCCCCTCTGATTTCAATTTGGACTTCTTGTCCTTCTTCTTTGCCTTTCTCTTTCAGTCTTCCTTGACAACAAGAGCTTCCTTCACCTTCTTAGAAGATTTTCTTCTCATCTCTTCTTTTAGCAAAGAACCAACATCTTCCATCTTGAAACTGGATGTTGTACTCCTAATAGCCATCACTAAATGATCTCATGAGTCTGGCAAAGAACACAATAGAAGCATATAGTGATCCTCTTCTTCAGTCTTCACACCAACAGATGTCAATTGAGCAATCAGCATATTAAATGCATTCAAATGATTAGCTATAGACCCTCCTTCCTACATTCTCAAAGAATACAACTTCTTCCTCAAGAACAATTTATTCACCAAAGATTTCCCCTAATAAATAGACACCAATCTATTCCACAAGGAAGATGCAGTCTTCTCCTCATGCACATTCAGAAGGACTAAATCTTCCAAACAAACCCTTATCATCCCCTTAGACTTCCTATCTACAAGGTCTCAAGCCTCTTGCTTCATGCCTGTAGGTTTAGTTGTAGACACAGCAATCCATAGATCATGATCAACTAGAAGATCCTCCATCTTTATTTTTCACAACTCAAAGTTACTGCCATTGAATTTCTCTATTTCAATCTTTCTAGACGTGCTAGCCATCTCAACCTGTAATTAGAAATAACAAACTCTACAAGAATCCCACTGAACGTAATTGACACAAAAAACCCAACGTACCCACAAGGATAACACAACTAGCCAGGCTCTGATACCACTTGAAAGGAAAATTGGATGCAGAAAATAATTCTCCTAATGTCAATACCTAAGGGATGAATGCAAATACACTTTAAAATTTACACTTATAGTTCAATTAAGATGCACTATGAAGCAGATAATAGAAACAGAGTATTTGACAATCACACAAGAACACTAGATATACGTGGGAAAACCCTTACAGGAGAAAAACCCACCACACCAAGAGAAATCACTTTGTATTATAGTAATAAGGATTACATACAATTTCTAGACTTATCTTTTTGGTGTCTGTTTACAACAGCATTCACCATAGACCAACTTGTATAGGAACTTCTGGTTACAGTCTATACAGAACAAAAATCATTTACTGATCATATCACTCAACAATCTGTCGATCCAACAAAACCAACCAACTGATCGCAATCTGCAATCGCAAAGTATATCCATGGCATTCCCTATCTATCGAACTTCCTCATAGAACCGTCATAACTGATTGTCTTCCAATAGCTCAGATTCAGCTTCTCCTATTGGTCCACGAGACTCCACATAGGATGGTCAAACTGTCAACAGAATTTGCACTGTACTAGCATCTCGGTGAGACACTAACAGTGTCTCACCGATGCCACATAACCTTCATATTGATGTTGCCAAGAGTAACTAATATCGCCAAGACGTTCCATTGAGCTTCATGTGTTACACCGAGTCACCATGCAGTCACCCAAACCTATCGCTTTCGCCAAGAGATCATAGCGAGTCATCAAAGGTTATACTGAAGCTAGTGTTCTTATTGGCCAGACAATCATCTTTCATTGAGACCATATACCGAGTAATCAAGTTACTCTAAAACCCCCAGACATATCGAGCTCCAAAGAGTAGTCGCCAATACTTTGTCTATCACCGAGAGATCTTATCGAACTCCAAGACTTAACCTGAAGCTTTCAACAGTCGCCAAGACATCGCCCTTCGCTAAGACATTACTCCAAGATCTCTAAGCTATTTCAAAGACTCTTCATCATCAGCAAGACTCACCAAAGTCACTGGGACTTCTTACCAATAGACCACAAGATACGTCGAAGACTTCAACAAGAGCTTCTGTCGGTGAGACCTTCAACATTCCCTGAGACGTCTTCCCGGGACCTTTGAGTTACCCCAATAGCCATAGACTATCGGCAAGACAAAACACCTTCGCTTAGATGTTACGCCGAACACAGGAAAGTCATACCAAGCACCAAGTAGAAGTCGGCAAGACTTAACACTCTCGCCAAGACCTTTCCCCTATTGCTAAAGGTTATCCTAAAACCCATGGTCGCCATGAGTCTCCCCGATTCACGATTGACTGGCCTATCGGCTAGAGGTCTCCCGAGCGCTAAGAGATCATAGTGAATACACTATGTCATAGCGATAGACTCCACAATGAAAACGTTCAGCAAGACAGAAGCTAGGTCACAGTGACCTGTACAAAATAGAATGTTCCAAACTGCTTAGTTAGCCAGACATTTAGAATATCACACCAACTTGGCTCTAATGGAGGTTTCAGCCTGTATTGTTTGAGGCACATATTTCCAACAGTTATAACACACTCGCATTATATGTCAGTTTTGACATGGTTTTTGTTTGTAGGGAGCATGTCTAGCAAGACATAATGCGAGCGTGGTATAACGCGCTCACGTTATGTCTTGCTTTATGTTAAATGCATATTGAATGTATATTTGTATATTTGTATGTTTGTATGTACATGTAAGCTTGTATGTCATGTATGTATGTTTGTATGTATCAATGCATGTATATTGTATGTATGCCTACTTGTATGTAAGATTGTATATACATGCATGTACATGTATGCTTGTATGTATGTAGGATTGTATATGCATATGCATTATTCTTGTATGTATGTATTTATGTATGTCTTTAGACAGAGGGAGAATTTTAAGAGAGAGAGAGATCTAGAGTTATATAAGTAGGGTGGGAGAGGGAGAGGGAGAGGGAGGGGGAGAGGGAGGAGGTGGGAGAAAGTGGGAGAGAGTGGGAGAG
>VDFB02191276.1:0-18510 GCA_007258455.2 Sequoia sempervirens
GCTTGAAAGCATACATATTGTGAGTTGGTCTTGTGTTGTGATTGAAAATTTGAAGTCTGTGTTATGTAATTTATATGAGTTTGTGGTAGAAAGTTTTAGGCATTACATTTGGTATCAGAGCCAGGTTACAGCATTGGGATCTCTAGTTAGTGTTGCCCGTGTTGTGTTGGTTGAGTGAATTTCCCTTTTGTGCTTACTTACTTCTTGTGATTGATGGTCGTAATGACCTTATGGTGTCTTGAGTTTTCTTTCCTCCTTTTTATAATTGTTGTTAAATTTGACTGAGTATTATGTATCTTCATGTGAATAATGCATTTAGCTATGAAATAAATGATATTGTGTTCATATACTTGATGTGGAGAAAGGTAGAGAAGTGATAATGATTTTGTTAGTTACAATCTCAGGATTGGGTGCCTTAACTATGATTGTTGAATGAGTTGTTTCTCTATGTGCTTTGGAGTGACTAGGAAATAAAATTTGTTTCTTGGGTGTGAATAAATTAAGTGTTTTCTTAATAGTACATTGTACCTTGAAATCGATTGAATGCATTAGTAAAATTAGCATTGTTAACTCTCAAACTATGTTCATCTATCATTGCATGATATGCTTGAAATGTAAATGTTAACCCATATACCTTGATTGCGATGCAATTGTTAAATGTATGACAAAGTGAAATTATAGTAAAAGGAATGTTGTGCTTGTGATGCTAATGAATTGGAAGATTTTTTCTTTGACATGTTGATCATTGAGTAGACTTGTTGAGAAAATATTGCTATGAATGACATTAGTTAGGAAGACTCATTGATAAGGAATTAGAATTATGCTATCTTGGTTGAAATCAATGAGATGTTGATTTAATAGATAATGTATTATGTAAGTGTGTGTGCATTGAAACACCATCTTGTGAATGAGAATGTGATCCATGGATCTCTTGTGGTTAGTATATATTTACTTTTGTGTATCATTGAGATAAATTGGAATGTGTGGTGATGCTCGCAATTTTACATCTATGAGTAGATTTTATATATATTGGGAAGAGAAATCTTAGAGAATGATTCTTGAAAGGGTTATGGAAGTATGGTTAATTATGTGTAGGGAAATAGCCCTATTGCATTGAAAGGTGGAATTTGGAAAAATGAATTAATTTGTAGTCCATGTGAATGTGAATACCTTGTAATGGTGCTCATGTTGTGTAATGTGGAAAGTTTTGTGATAGATCAATTTGTAAGAGTTAGTGTAAGTCATGCATGTTTTACTCGTGTGGAAAGAAGTGATTAAATTCTTGATAAGTTAATGTGATTTGTCATGTGGGAACCACAAATTGATGTGTACTCTTTGTGATTTTAGTTTGTGTGAGCTATTCAATTGTGAAATAAAGTAATCATGTTATGTGTGTGTACATGTGCATACTAAATGAAATGTGATATCTCCTCCGTGTGAGTCTTGTTCTTATATTAAATGTGTACCCCTAGTGTATGGCTCCCCTACGGGAATGAGAGCTTGCTAGTGTAATTAGGAGTAGAGAGATGGATAACCTCCATAAAAATCTTAGGGTTTTGAATGGATGTTAGTTCCCATAAGTCTCCCCCACACTCTTGGATCATGCTAGTTGATTCATTGTGCAAGCCTACCTCCTTAATGTTTACCTATGGATTGAGGACGAACCTAAGTGTACCTTGGAGATATATTATTGATGATTCAGTTATTACATGTGGTTTGAGAGCACTGTGGTTAGAGACCACTATGGTTAGAGACCCCTTTGTGGATTTAGAGACCACCATTTTTTTCCACGATTACTCGTTTGGTTTTGGAGACCACTATGTGGATTTAAGAAGACACCCATTTCCCTCACTTCTCCTTTGTGAAGCTTATTTGAAGTCACATGGTGATCTTTCAATGTAGGAAATTTGTTCATTTTAAACTGGAGCCCACATCATATTTATTTATTGTTTTATTTATGAGACTTTTTGCATTTGATTGGATTTAAATAGCGTTGAAGTGTGATGCAGCCGATTGATTAGTTTTTCAGGGAATTTTCCTTTTTACCTCAAGGACTTATTAAATTTCATTTTGAAATTAAGATTTGGATGTTGCAATGTAGCTACAATTGACTTTTATATACTGAATTTTTCTCTTTTTATGGGACATTTATTGAAATCTTTGGTTTGATCTTATGTTACTCGATTTGAGGCTTTTCTTGTTATTTGTAAATTGTTGGCATGTGTACACTAATGTAACTATGTGAAATTGTCATACTCATGAGGGTTCATTGACAAGTTGTATTGGGGGAGTAGATGGATTGGGGAATTATTGTTAAAGGGGTTGATGAGACTGGCATGGGATAGTTATAAAACATTTCCCCTTGATCTATCTGATTTTTATGTGGCACTATAATACCATGCATTCTCAGAGGAGAATTTTGGACGGTAATTCATCCTCATCCCACCCCATTGTGTGAGTTTCATGTTGTGTTCAAAGGTAGAATTCATGAAACATGAGTATTATTGTGAGCCATGGGGTCCATTACATTATTAATTTTTATGTGTTGAAAAGTATATAGGCTTTGGAAATATGTTGTTGAAATATAAAATTTTGCAAATGAGGATTGAAATTCATGTTGTTGAAATTAATCCAATATTTTGCAAAAGAATGATGTTAAAATAAGAACATGTGCTACGAAATAAAAGAGTAGTTTTTCTATTATTTGTAAATGAAATTAGAAGCTAATATATGGTTGTTTTAAAACTCTTGTTGATTGTATGTTGAATGATAAAACTATTAGTGTGATTTTTATTTATACAGGTGTGTAAATTATTTTTAGAATAACGTGTTTGTTACTAATTTTGCATTGAAATTTTAAATGGATAATTGTACTATGTGTATCTTTCTTAGTTGTGTCAAGATCCATTTCATTTTAGGATAACTTCTATAAACATAATGGTTGATTTATATTTTTATTATTGTTATGTCCGGTGTAATCATCGTTTCAATAACTTTATGTCATTTTTGGGGGAATTCATTCCCAAGACTTATGTAAGACCCCGCTTTGCATGTGAATAATACAATCTTAATTTTGTTATATACTTATAGATGCTTAGATATATTTCAGGCAATGCATAGTGTGATTTCATGAAAATGTGCTTGTATTTCATTTTGAAATGTTTTATTATCATTGCCATGAAGGTATTAGGCACTTGTAAACTATGAATATGAATTGGAATTTTAATGAAATTGTTGCACAATTAAATCTTATTTTAGTTACCAAATTAATGTGATATATGATTGTTGCTTATGTTTTCATTGGTAATGTGTAGGAAAGAAAAGGGGTGCCAATACGAGAACAGAGAACCAATGAGAACAAATTGAACAACACCCTTTTGTGCTTATGTATTTGATTTCCTTATTTTAGAGTTAAGAAAATATAGTTACTATGTTTATTCTTTTGGGTTGAAAGGTTATTTAATTGTGTCATGTGAGATGTAAGTTGGGGTTAAGGTTTATGAACCCTTATCCAAATGTGAAACTCGGATAGAACCTTAAGTGGGTTTTTAAAGAGGGTTTTTGGTCAATTTCCTTGGTTGGGATGCAAAAATAAATCCCCTAGGGTCTATACCATAGTGGTAGGGGTCAAGTGGGCATGCAATAGGGCCCCAAGGACATGATTTGACCCTTGAAAAGTCCTCATATTGAAGAGTGACGAGTTTTGAGGAGGGGGGGTGGAAAGATTGAGGGATTTTCCAAGTGCATGTATCTTCTTTAATAAGGAAAGGACCCTCATTTATGGAGGAAAGGACACTCCACACATCCCCATCCAAGAGTTGCAAGTTGAAACTCTATATATTTTGAAGAAAAAGAATGAGTGGGGTGTTACCCACTTCTTCCTTTGAAGAATTTTGGCTAAGATTGAAGAGAGGAGAGAGAGAAGAAGAGGTTTTCCCTTTAGGAGATGGTGCTCAAGATGGTGGTCTTGGAGATGAAAGGATGGTAGAAGAGTTGATCCCATCACCTAAGTAAAAAGATAAGTTTCCCTACTTCTATCCTCCTTTGTTTATGGTTGCATGATGTGGGTATGTTTGTATAAATCATTGTGGAATGTGGTTAGTGGTGAGCCCATAAGAATGTAACTTGATATTATGACATCTTATCCTTTCTTTGTAAATTTTGAGAAGATCCCATTCATCACTATGGGGTTTAAAGATTTTTCCTGCTCGGGGGTATGGCTAGAGCCCATGTGGCTTCATGATGCCATTATGGTAAGGTGGAGAGTAGGCCTTATTTGATTGTATGATATTCTTGTATTCTTGAACATTGGTGGTAATATGGATTAACTGCCATCCTATTGTAAAACGAAAGAATGAAAAGAGATAGGTTTTATTTCATTGCATGTTAGTTGATTCATATTGACTGTCAATTGGATCATAAGAAGCTGAATAAAGAAATTGAACCTTCTTATGAGGAAGGTGAAATCCTCTATGGATCTACCCTCAAATATTAAGAAAAAGACTACATACTCAGACCTCAAACTCTCTATTCTTGCAAGACTAGACAACAGCATAATGTGTATCCGCTATTTTTACCTTACCAGCCAAAAATTTAAATCAACATTTAAGATAACTAAGACCATTAAATAAAGCAAAAAAAAAAAAAAGTGAATCTCTTGTAGTGTGTGTATCTGCGCTAATAAACAGAAGATTTGAGTTGCAGTATATTATAAGGGGATGCATAATGACACCAGAGATATACGAATTCTTGTCAGATGCCGCGATGTATTTGTGCTTATCCCCTTCCGCACAGGCATCTTCCCTCTTTTTGCGCTAGATCGGTAGGTATAGTAAAACAAATTCACTCACTTGCAATACCCTCTCAGCACCAATGTCGGCACTGGAATTATATTGCTATGGTTGCGGTGAGTAGAGAAAGGACCTGTACACAACAAACAAAAATAAAAGAAAACCAATACATAATCATTTAACAAAGGATTTCGAAAGGAAACAAAGCCAGGCGCAAGTCCAAGGTTGCAGCGAGTAGTTAAGTGGCCTGAAGCAACCACCCATCATTTTGACGATCAGCTCAAGAGGCCAAGTGAACTTAAGCGATTTCTTAACTAAGCAACATTTCAATATATTATAATATGCATGTATCGATGGATTTAATCTTTTGAGAGTTAAGTTGGATAGGATAGGAGGCAAATGTTATCACATTAGGGTTGGTAGGTGGGATCTGACCTCTGCAAGCCTTGCCAGGATATCGCCTCCATCTGTGGTATAAGAAAGAAGGTAGGTGGAGTTAAAGCAGCAGTTGGAGGAAAAATATTTTAGACGCTACTTCCAGATAATGGCGATGCGACATAAAACTAGTTGTAGAATATCTATTTTCCCTGAGCTCGAGGCAAGATAGTGCAATCTTTTTCTGGAAGATATTAATGGCGTGACCTAGTTGGTGGTCAGGCGAGGTAATGTCCTATGTGTGACAAATACCATCATCCGTAACTACTTTTGCATTGGCATCGACCCCTGCCAAGTAAGGTCAAGGCTACATTTGCAGTACAGGCAACAACCCATGTTGTTATTAATTCAGGCGCAGAATAAGCGTAGAAATCTAGTTGGAAGTTGGTAGCAATTTAATAGACACCCATCTCTGGTTTGATTGCCAGCGAATATTTATGCAAACCGTCAGCCCAGTTGGATGTGAATGCAAAAATAAGTTGTTTCTTCAATGGCAAGAATATGCTGCCCATCAAGGGAAGAACAGATAGATAATCAATTATCATTAATTTCAATTTGTTTAAGAGTATTAACATTCTCTTGGTTATTATCGATTTGATGTCCGTGAAAAGCGTAGCTTAAAAGTAGTAAGTGTAACATAATATCATGGCTAAACCTAACTTTAGCAGTCACAAGGAAAAATAGCATAGAAAGTTTATCTCTGCCGAGAAATATGTACATAAGCACGTATTGTTAATAGCGTAGAAAAAAAAAATCGTAAGATTACTATGTTAATAAGTACATAGCAAAATATGAGCAGCCACACTCTTACTAAATTTCTTATTCATATGTTTCTGGCCTTCAGTATTTAAAAGAGACTCAATACGTTACATACTAAACTCTACTCTCTAAAATCCCTTAAATTCTTACTTTAGAAAAAAAAAAAGAAGAATGTGGGTTTCCTTCCAGAGACTAGTATCATGATGAATATGTATAATAAATTTTGATTATGATATGTATTTTATTTTATTTTTTATAAATTTTGATAATATCTTATTTATTTAATTTTTAAGTATCAATTTTTTTAAAAGGAATATATTGGGATAAATAAATGATATTGTAGAATGTGCTAAAATAATTATCCATCAATAAAACGTATTTAGGTTACATAGATTAAATCTTGAGAATTATATGAACTAATTTGTATTAATGTTAATATGAACGTTTAATTTATTACAATATTATTACAAAATTTCTTACTAATTTGTGTGCGCAAATGACACTGTGGATGAGCTCTGAATTCCACTTTGAATGAGTTAATGAATTTAATAAGGATAAGTGTATTTTCTAGTATAAGAAATTAAACGTTTAATATTATATAAATAAAGATACCATGACTATGTTGTTTGGAAGATTAATAATTTGTAAGTAATAATATTGTTATTGTTATTACCAGATTAATAATTTCACTATGGTTATTACAGTGGATTATGATCAAGAAGAATTGGAATTTTGATTAATAGTTAAATTGTCATTAATAAGTTTTATTGTTAGTTAGATAATATTGATAATGTCATTATTCAATGTAGAAAGAACAATAATGAATTATCGATGTTAATATTAGTATTAAAAAGAAAAGAAAATAATAGAACATTAAACTGAGAGTTAATAGTATTATATTGAGGTTAATTCGATATTTAATAATAATATCATTTTACTAGTTAAATGTAAGTAATATTAAGGATGTCTCATTGAGATTGGATGCAAGTGTTATTTCTTTTTAAGCATCTAAGTTTGTTAAACATTATCAATTCAAGATTATTGTGGATCCCTCATTATAATATTGTTCAAAATTTTAAACAATTACCAACATGATGTTATTTCTAATGTTAGATTTGATGCTAATTTACAATGATATTATTGAGGTCTAAAATTTTAATTAAATAATGCAGTGAAATTGGGGGGTGGCCGCTGAGTGAGCATTATTATTAACATGGGAAAATAATATCAATAACAAATAGAAACACTAAAGTGGCGTAGCGATACCGTACCAATAACATGATTGTTATTACTATAAAAATTGTTGGGGTGCATCCCATAGGAAAATATTAATGATAATAAATAAATAGTGAATGGATGGTTTAAAATCATACTAATTAAGGATATGATTATTATCGAGGATTACCTATTTAATTAAATGATTTGTTATTTTCTAACTAAAATCAAGAGCTTAGTTAAAGTTGTCATATTAGTAGAACAACATATAGAAATTATTTAATATTTAATTCAAGATTTAGTAGATTTCTCAAACAAGGGTTGCAAAACATTTTAGATGTGAGTTTGGTTAAAAATGGGGTTTAATTTAAAAGTTACGTGAAGATATTTCCATAAAACAATTTATACATGTGATATTTGAGTATTGTGGTATTCTAAATCCTTAACCGCTAACTCACACAATTGACAAGTTAATTATATTAGGTTAAACTAATCTCTAGTTAAATTGATTTGAACAAGTCGAATTAATATGCCCTATTAGTCAAATGCGATGACAAGATTCAAACTTAATGATAATATTATTGGATGGAACACTTGTAATCATGTTATCTCATCTTGACAATTACAGTGTCAACGAATATATATGCTTGTAAAAAAAAAAAAAAAATTAGTTGCGTTTTTCTGACAAAGAAATTATGGGCATGACAGACCATGAGTTTAGCTTATGGTTCTCTATGTTAGTTTGATGGTTAATGTACCTTAAAATTGTAAACTATAATTTTTATAAATTGTGTTTTTTCTTTGTTTAAAAGATTTAGGAAGCTTGGATGACAATGAATTTAGCCTATATTACTTTGTTCTTGGATTTTGAGCAATATACCTTAGAAATTTTAAACCTATAGATATTTCTAAATTATGTGTTTCATGCAATGTGTAGAGGATTTAATGAAGAAAAAAATTAAGCTACTAAGAAATATAGAGAATGTAAGGAAAAAATGGAAGAAGTTATAGTAGCAATTATTGATAAGAAGAAATTAGAAGAAAAATAGAATGTCTGAATTATCTTTATAATAGATTAGAGTGGTCTTTTAATTAAGAATTTGAATGACGAGCATAAAAAAGTAGAAAAGTAGTGGAAAATTTTTCACTAGAAGTTACAAGGGTTAGGATTTGGCTATTGTGAGTGGATCCTTGAACAAAAAGGATGATATTGTAAAAATGATCGATTATGTTTTTCTACCACACTTGTATTATCATTTAAGTAGGAATAAACTAAATTTGAGGCATGAATTTTTTTAAAGATAAATAGGTCTATTTTGGAAACTTGATGATGAAAATGAGTTTGAGGAATAGGTTGAATGAGATCTTAAACATATTATCGGAATGAATTTAAAATTAAGTGCACTATATAGAGAAGAAAATGTAAAGTAATTAATTTCTAACTCCACACAAATATTTTTTCTCTTATTATCTTATTGATTTTCAAATTGCTATCATGGCAGATGATTAATCATATAAATTATTATAGATTCAAACAAATTTTAGTAAGTTGAAATCAATTCTAAATAAAAAATATAATTCTATGGAGGAACTAATGGTCATTGATAATATTCCTTGAAAAAACATTGCACACTATTAGTAGGTTCATGCTACTAATATTGGTAATATAATAGTATAAGTTGTTAATATAGTTATTTCGTTCAAGTGGGAATTATAGGATATATATTTAAATAATTTTAAAAAACACGACTTACATGAAGAGTGATGAGAAAAAGGGTATGTGTAAGATCACAATGGGCCAAAAAGTGGCAATATGATGGGTATTTGTAGGGTATGTGGTTGATGACTTTCTTTTACCCAAAATTGATGAAATAGAGAAAGGTGGAACAAGAGGTTCATACATCTTTCCATATAATTTATGTTTAAAGATTTAATCAATGAATTATTATTCATTTTTCATTTGGTCTATTCCGTTACTAATTAGTAAATCATTAGAAAAACATCATAGCTTAAACGATATTGCATGTTTGAATGCATACATCTGTCGCACGTTAAAGCAGAAATTTGAATTTCATGGTTTATTAAGTTAAGGTGGTTAGACATCGAGTTTATAACATAGAGGTTGTAATAAAAATCAAGTATTATTTTCTTTGGAAAAACTTTACAAAAAAATAAACACATACGGACATGGTTATCATATAATACAAAAGAACAATTATAAAAAAATATTATCATTTTATTGGCAGTTGATTTGGGGCCAACCACCTACGCCTTATTTTGGAAATTAAGGCACTATTGCATTGAAATTTCAAATTTTCACCAAATAGAGTGCCCCCATTTTTTTTTTAAATAAACCTACTGGTTACAAAATACTCAATTTTCATGATTCATTCAACACATGTTTGAAATAATATAAACTTATTTAATTTTTTGCGTCAAGTTGCTAGCTCTATGAATTTTTTGCCACTTAAGAGCCTATTTTTTCCATTATGATCCTGCACATGCCCAACAATTTCTAAGAGATGCTACTTTATTTGTTAGTTCTCTACTTTTTTAATGGATTTAGATTATTCTAGTCTTGACTAGAATATAGATCGAATCGAAAAATATGTGAAATATAAAACAAATATGGCTTATTTTATCTCTTTATTCCAATCATTTTGATTTTATATTATCTTCTTTTAGTTGATATATTTTCCTTTTATAATTATGAAATGTTCAATCTAGTCAAACTTTTTTTTATAAGGTTTATAACAATGCATCTTAACTTTTCTATAGTGACTAATTATCCACCAATGTACCTAATAATAATCTAATAAATTTTACGATTTATCTTGAGTCTAGATGGTATGTCAAAATGATAATTTTTAATTTATAAAATCATATTAGATTATTTGCACTCTAATATGATTTTATAATATTATATGAAATATAGGTAATTTATATAAGTTGATTCATATAGTAGATGAAAATAAATAATTGGATAAACACATTGATAGCATATGAAACTAAATATGATTAGATAACTAATGGGTAAAAGCACATATCTATGTCACACTTCCAACCAAATAAATAGTTTTCCCCAAAATTATGTGGCCTATATGTGGCACATAAAGTTTCGAGAAAAACCATTTCACTAGAAATTAAAAAAACATAATTCCTTTGTTGATTTAAAATCCAATTCAATTTTCATATATGTTTTCTTACTAAAAGGGGTTTGGTCGTGAACCGTAGATTTTTGACACTCTAGACCTTTCTAGCTCTTCTAGGGTTTTTCACCTAAAAGTAGAGAGGTAGGCCAAAAATGCTAAAGGGTTCATTCAAATTATGTTATGTGTGATGTTATTTAGGATAAATGAAATGAAATAAATGCAATTAAGTGACCTATATGACTGAATTTCAATGAAAAACTAAAGATTTAAACAATGCTGGAAAACACAATGTGATATGCAAACTTGATGAACCTAAGAATGAATAAATGTAGAATAGAAAGAAACAGATTGAATCAGTGTGGACCTGAAGGTATGATGAACATTATCAAATCTATGGAATGTTGTTTGGAATCACATAAAATCAATAGTGGGACTCAGTCACCCAGGGTGGTGAATTAGTCCTACTTTTGGTGAAAACTGTTGGGAACTGGCTTCTAACTATCGAGATCTGGAATCTAACAAAACCTATATTTTCAATCTTAAAGTGGGACTCATTCACCACTGGTGGAAAATTAGTCCTCTCCCAAAATTTTGAGAAATTAGGAGACAACTCTACAACCCCAAATCTAGAAATGTCTACTTATTGGGTTGTCGAAGTCAATTTTGCAAGAAACAGATAGAATATCTTCTCCAAGGTTGAAATATGGTTGATTTGACTTAAAGCACCTAGTTGACTTGTTGACCACTCTTCAACACCTAAATGCTTGTTAAATATGCATACAAAGGTTTGCAAACAAACATGCAAGAGGGGAAAAATGGTTGAGGGTTAGCAAATAGGGGTTTGCCTTGGTCAAAACCCACTTTGGTAATCAAACCCTTAAAAAAATAATGAAATGAAAGAGAATGATAAACAAATAACATGAAAATGCTATCAACTTACCAAACCCTTGTTGATGAAAATCTGAAGTTGTGTCAATGGATACTCCAAAATGCTTGACTAGTGCTTGATTTGATGTTGTAAGATGCTTGATTACTTGAACGTGATGTGAGATTGAATTATTGAATGAATTGGGGTTGAAATGAATGTAAAAACACTTATTTATACAATATTGTGCCTTAGTAACCCGTTCATACCTCATCATAGGTTGACATAGAGTGATTTTGAATAAAAACCCAAAAGGAAATTTTAAAATTTTTGAATTTGGAGCCAAGGGTGACTCATTCGCCACCCATGGTGAATGGGTCCCACCTAGGACCTAAAAATGGGTGTCAAGAATTAATTCATGTTTAATGTTATTTGTCATTTTTACATTAAAAAATGCACTTAATTAAAGCTTATAAGGGCATAAAGGGGTCAAATAAATTATAAGAAAGGTGTGAATAGTGAAATTATGCCTAGAAAAGCATGAAATCTTGTTACAAGACTTTACAACACTTCAAAATAGGACTTGTTAAGTGATGAAAAGGTGATTTTTAGGTGAATTGCAATGAATAGAGTCTAGAAGAGTGTATAAATGTTTTACAAAACTTTACAACACCTTGACAAGACGTCATTATTTGAATTTAGTACCTAAATACACATGTTCAAGTCATATTACAACATTAAATAAGAGAAAAATAGACCAAACATCATGAAACAAGACCTAAAAGGCCATGAAAATGAAAAGGGACCATTTTTCTATTGCACATTTAGCCCCCACTTTAGTGAGAGGATGAACTTGCTTTAAACTCATACTAAAGTAGCCACGAACATCAAGAGGAGGGGTCAAATGTACTTATGTTAGCAAGATGGAATGACAAAAATAAAGAGGGATGATCAAGCCCCTAGGATGAAGACCCCATGGAAAACTAAGCATAAGAACAAAGGAACACAATTGTTGAAATGAGAGAATTGGATGAAGCTTAGATCACCTATCTAACTAGTTGTGGATTAGATCTAAGTTGATTGTTTGAAAAAGAGAATGCATACTCACTCTAGGGAAAAAAACTCATAGCGATCCACCGGGTGAGAAGGCCCAATAGGTAAGATACATACACTATTTGGTAGGCACTCACAAACACAAAGGTGGCTATGGGGAAAGTCGTGCCCCTAGATGGGCTTCCTGCTCAACCATATTAAAGATATACCTCCTCATAACTTTAACAAGGTGCCACAATGGAAAATGTCAATTTTTGCTTCATGAGACAAGCAAAGCTCCCTATTCTTAGAAATCATGAACAAAAAGGAAGGTACCACAGGCATGCAAGTTGTGTTATGCATGATGGAAAAAATGAAAAATGTAAAAATGCAAAAATGTAAACTATAAAACATGTTCAAAGGAGTCTTATTAAGTTCATGCAAGGTCAAACACTTAGGGAACATTGTGTCTAATGTCTCCAAGAGAGGACCAATCAAAGAATAAAATATTCACAACTTAGGGGATGCAAAGCGTTACATCACGCCACCAAGAGGAATGTAATATGCTAAGATAAATCACACTTATGAAGGACATCATACCTAATGTCATCCATAAAGTGACGAACGCATCATATAAATGACAAGGATACACTAAGAACTAAGAATTCAAATGAAGTAATGGTAATGTATGCCCCCCACTTTAAAGGAATTATTGCACATCATTTTGTGAGCAATTACTTTAAAGTAGCAAAGAAAAGAAAATGCAAAAAATAAAAAAAAGATAGGAGATCCAACTTGGAAAGCCCTATGCTGAGTCATATGTTTCTAAGTAAGGTTGCATCATGTCAATGAAAAGGAAGAACGAAAGAAAGGGAGTTTCCCCCTAAAAAAGAGCACACCAAACACATAAGGGATCTATCAATTTGGGGTTAGTATGTTTATTGTTGCAATGTTTTGTAAGGAGCTCGGTACTATCATCATTCCCTAAATATAGGGTGGAGGAATGACACAAAGCGAGGTGAAAAACAAAACGGGATTTTGGATCTGAACTTTCTCGGAAGGAACATTGTGAATCTCGAAATGCCTTATCATTCAGGAAAATAAAATAGAAATAATCCGCGATGCTTTGGGTCAACTAAAAAAAGGACCACATTTTGCAGATCTCGATACCTTACATCACATCAAAGGCATAAAAGGATAATCAGTATCATTAGGTCCTAAAACTTTAGTGAATAAACACATCAATGTATTGACCGAGCAGTGTCCAACGGTTGTATGCAATAGAAGAAATCTCAACTTCTCTCTCTTAGGTTTCCTAAATACTAACCGGCTGAATAAAAGTTCTACACTAAGGGGCCTCTAATCTGGAAAGTAATAAATCATCTATTTAGAAAGTGGGAAAATGACTCAAACTAGGAAACAAAAAACTAAGAATTTGAAAAGAATTACCACTAAACTAGAAAGCATGGAAACGATTAATCTAAAGAATGCATAAATTGTTGAAGAAGTGAAACATGTAAAGAAATTAAGAAACATTTATCTAATTTAAAAGATAACAAGCCAACTACTAATTATATTAAAATAATTTAACAGAATCAATTGAAGAAAGGTGCTCCGGACTTTCAAATGTTAAGCTCAAAAACTATGAACTTAGTTGCAACCTGCAGGCTTGACACTGACAACATAACATATATATACTCATGAAAATGAAATGCAATTCAACTGCTATCTACTAAAAGGAAATGCAAAATAAGAAATAGAATACTTATCTATCTATCTATAACCTTCAAGTGGCTAGCTCTCGGGTCTGTCTACAACTACTTTAGATCACACACACTAGAAAAATCTAAGTTGCTTCATTCCAAAGACTTCATTCACATTACTCAATAATTCAAAGAGTGGCAGGAAAACTCATATTCATATGGTAGTTTTTTTCTCAAAAGAAATATTGGTAGCATAATGATAATCTTCTTATCTATTCATCATTTGTAACAGTTACATATTTATATGAAAAACGACTAACAAAAATCCTATTTTCCAAATAATAGTCTTTTTAACATATTTCCAATAATAGAGGGACTTTAAGGCCCATGATATATACAATATTAAAGAGGCTTGTATGAACCATAAAGTTTTTGAAACTGAAAAATAACAGAATTATAAAGACTCGGCCCAAAATGTGTGCTCTTGAAATTTTGGCACCCGCTCGCTTGTTTTCAAAAGTATTAAGATCCTCGTTCATTTCCCTTTGACTTGAATGGTGATGGGGAGAAGAGTTGACCTAAAAAATGCTCAAATACTAAACCATTAAATCAACATAAATAATCTTAATTCACTTCTTTAAAAGGAGAGGCAATCGGTTCGCCTAAAGGCCAGAAATCCATTAAGCGGGGAGTAACCAATTTGAAGGTTTAGATTACATATTAAGGTATATTTATGTTGATGGGGTTGTTTTCATCTAAAAGGGAGGACTAGATGGGTCAACATGGAGAACGTGGAGTGTCTCACATCATCCCAAAAGGGAGAACAAAACAAAAATGAAAAAAAAGACAGGACCTTTTAAAGGATAAGCATAGGAAAGAGAACTGTAGGGCATCTCTACACGTCATCCCCAAAGGGGGCTGAAAGGACCTTTTACAAAGATCAACATGGAAGGACATAGGGAATCTCTTTGCATCATCCCTAAAGAGAACTTCGACTCATGAAAAAAAGACAAAGGACCTTTTTTAAAGGGACAACATGGAAGGACATAGGGCATCTCTACACTTTGCCATCAAAAGGAGGAACCTAAAGGCAGAGGCAGGGGTCGAAATGCATGACATATAGAAGAATAAAGGTCCTGAAAGATAGAAGAGTCAGCCACAAAAGGGGGCGATCGAAGCCACATTCACAGGGGAACCGCGATGCACACAAGGAGAGGAGTGAGAGAAAAGGGGAAAAAAAGAGAAGTCACAAAAAGGTAAGCTGGGTGGATGGAATTAACCATCTAACAATCATCCACCTCCCCAATAATATTCCCGATTATGTCGCAGTGGGTTCCGGTGTCCTAAAAGAGGAAGAATTGCGAGTGTCGAACTAGGAGATGCACCAAGTTCTTCACTTGGTTGAGAGGATTTATCATTTAAGCTCATGGTAGATGGAAATAAAGAGTTTAGATCATTGTGCACTTCATCATCTATTTTGGAAATCTCCTTATCATCATCATCATCAAGATTGACAACAATAGGAGGACGAAGGGTGATTTCCAAGGAAGGATGTATCAGAAGTTGTGGTTGTTGGATTGGTTTAGTTTGTTGTGAAATTTGGACTGGACTATCTTGTGGCAGGTCAAGAGAGGAGGGTGGCCATCTAGTATTTCTCTCAAACGTGGAGGGTGATTTTTTTTTTTTCTTCTATTCGAGACTGACGAGTGAGGAGATGATGACACCTACATTCCCTAGCACCATGATTTCATTTAATTCTATTTTGAAGTTGTTGAGGCATAAGAGTCGATTGAGTCATCATAGGTTCTTCTACTTTTGAAGGGGGAAGAACAAAAGAAACTAAAGAGGATGGATCAATCACTTTCTCCTTGGCTTTATACACTTGTTTAATATGGGGAGGCATGATTGGATTGGTTTCATTTTCTCTTGGTCTTTTAAATGATGGAGGGGAAACTTGTGTAAGGGTGGTTGTATGTTTTGCAAAATGCCAGACTCAGGCTGAAGCATGGTTTCATCTATGATAGGAGTGGAAGTGTATGGGAATGTGTTACGAAGAGAAAATTTGGCTATTCATTTGGCTTTGAACTTTTGATAGGCTATGAAAAAGAAGTCCTTTCGAGGGGTGATGGGTTCCATAGGTTCAGGCCAAAAAGGATTCTAAGGAAAAATTACCTTTAGAGGATAATGGATTAAATCCACTATGGTGTATGGTAAATATTTCATTTCCATGTGGAAACTTCAAACATTTGTGAACCACTAATGGGACTACTTTCATTGAGTGAATCCAAGGGTGTGCTAGACAAAAATGAATTTGATCTAATTATGGAATAATAGAAAATGTTACATCTAAAGTTTTGGCTCCTATCTATAATGGGAGTACGATTGATCCAATCATAGGGCATGTGAAACTAGTATGTGTCTTAATCCAGGTAGTTGGTTTATTATAATCATCTTGATAGAGATCGTGTAACACTAAAAACTCTTCTGTAATCACATTCTCATCACAGGTGGGATCTATTAATATCCCATTTGTGGGCTTATCATAGATTCTACCGGCTATGTAAAGAGGACCATTAGGAAGTTTTTGAATTATATCTTTAGTAGAAAAAGTGATATCAAGATATTTATTGGTTTGGCCCTTACAAGGGTTAATGTCTATTGCACCCACAAGTTTATCCATAGAATTAACTTGGGTAGCATTAGGAGTTGGATCATTTTGTTCACTATTTGTATCAACATTCATAACATCAGTGTTTGAAGGTTCACTAGTCTTGACAAATGAAATATTGTGTAACTTAGGCATGGTGTTGGTGAAAATTTGTAAGTTTTGGTTAGGGGGTGCAACTGACTTATTTCCTTGATCATTAACACCTGCAATGGATAAACGAACTTAATCAATGAGGTTTTGAACTAAATGTTTTAGATGCTTGCAGTGTTTGGTGTCATGTCCATTTTGGCGATGAAAATGACAATAAGTATTTGGTTTAAAGGTAGGTGGTAAAGGCTAAGTGGGATCAAGTGGTTTAACAGTTTGCAAAGTGATCATTTGTTGTTGAATTGATTCATTATGTTATGGAGGGTATCGGGTAAGGGGGTAAATTGTCTCTTCGGGTCCCCATAGGTATAAGGAACCATGGCTTTAACAAATGCCACTTGATTTGGAACTAGTTGGGTTGGTTGTGGTTGAGGAGGCAGATTGAACTGTAAAAAGCCTCTATTTGGTTTCTGAAATTTTTGCATTATTTTGGTTTTGTGGTTTAGATTTGTCATCTCGGTTTGAAGTGGACTTTGAGTCTTAACTAGAAACTGAGTTGTGATAGTCACATAAGGTTGTACATAAATGCATAAATGAAGGGAATTTCATCATAGTTAGTTTATCCGAAAGGTTTGTGTGCAAGTTTTTGATAAACATCTTCTGCAGATGTGCATCAGGAATCTTGACATCAATTTGAGCGTACAAGGATTGGTATCATGAGATAAAATTAGTTACTTTTTCATCTATGTTTTTTCTACATCTCATGAGGTCAACCATCATCTTTTTAGGGGTCATGTGAACTTGAAAGTGACTTATGAAAGCATCCACCAATTCATTAAATGATTGGATGGAATGATTGGGAAAGTTGGAAAACCACTCTAATGCAGTACCTTTTAAGGTCCTTGGAAAAAGTTTGGCTAAGAGTTTATCATCAAGGACAAAATCACTACACGAAGTTGTATAAGCATTGACATGGTTAATAGGGTGTCCTTTACCTTTTTATTTCTCAAAGTGAGGCATTTCTATCCCTTGTGGCATCAAGGTTTGTAATATTTCTAAGGATAAGGGGATGCTATGGACATGATATGTGGGTGGAGCGTTTTGACCTTGGCTAATGATGGAAAGTTGTTGCATGGATGAAATAGTGTTAAGGAATTGTGTAAGAATGGGGTCAGGGTAAGTTGTTTGATGTGGAAGGGAAAATGGTGATGGAGTGTAGGTGGTGCTAGGGGAAGTAAAAGGAATACTAAGCACTGTAAAGGTGGTGGAGGGGACTTGTGATGCTACAGTAGAACTAGGAATTCTAGTTGGAATTGTGAAAGAAGGATCCATATAACTAACCTATTGCATAGTTGTGGTGGCTTCAGGAGTGGTATAAGTTGGTAGAGATGCTATGGTTGAAGGGGGAGGAACTTGAGGTCCTCCTTGGCTTATAGGAATGTTTCTAGATTGGGTATTAGAAGAGGCATGTTTATTGTAAATCCCAAAAATTCTCTTCATAACTTGCAAGCCATCATCACTTTCAATCAAATGATGAAGGTTTTCAATTGCGGGTATGGCTGTGGTGGAATTTTTTTCAAGGGACAAGTCTTATTGTAAATGTGAAAAATCCCCATGAATATTAATGACCTTTTCTTGTGGGATGGAGTTGTTTTGGGTCTCAACATTCATTGGATGGAAAAGTGAAGGCATAGAAGTGGTGTTGTCAATGCCTAATGCATCATTGTCCATACTAGGAGTAGGAGCTCTTGAGATCCCAAGGTCCAAATGAAAGTGCTATCATGGGAAGCCATGAGTCTAGAAC
>VDFB02191277.1:0-17733 GCA_007258455.2 Sequoia sempervirens
AAGACTTCATAGCGACCTCTTTCGTTACTCCAATGACCACATGTGTAACACCCTGTCGGCGAAGACATACAATCTCGATAAGACTTCATACCAAGATAAGCCTTTCGGCCAAGGGTCTCCCCGACACCCTTGTCGCCCAGAGTCTCCCCGATATACGATAGAAATGGCCTATCGGCCAGAGATCTCCACTCGGCATAGGGTTACAGCGATTGCCACAAGTCATAGGTCCACTCGGCAAGATAGAAACAAGGTCTCAGCAACCAGAGCTATTCAACAAGGTTTCAACTGCTAGTCGGCCAGACACAAAGCATGTCACACCGACTTGTCTCTCTTAGAGGTTCAGCCCGTGGGATTGAGGCATATATTTCCAACAATATTTTATAATATATAATTCATTATTTATTAATTGATAAATGATATTTTAAAATAGATCAAGCTATTTATTTATTTTAATATTTACATTCTACATAAGAAATGTGACATTTTCTACATAGGATGATCATATATTGAATCTAAGAATGAATACTCCTCTGTTGTAGCTCCTAAAGTGGATGCACAAGCAAGACCATATCATGGTTGATTGCAATGTTCACATGGCATTGACATGTGTGAGGTACTAGGACCAACACCATCCCCCTCATGCTCTCTACCACTAACTTTAGTTGTCATTTGGGTAGCTTGGTCAAATAGATTTCCCAAGAGCATACTCAATGCTCCTAATGGTGAAACTATTTTCCACTAATAAATGGGTGCAAGAATATTGGGTGAAGAAGGAGCAATAATGGGTGAAACATGCATGGGTCGATTTGGATTGACATGTGCCCATGTCCTATGGTGTGGCATGTCACCACCAACGCCCTAGAATTCTCTAATGTCAAAATAATTGGGAATCAACCCAATTCAAGCTTTACCCATAATTTTCTCAAAAAATACAATGACACCTCAAAATTGGCATTTGGTTTAAGGTGCAAGACCATCCATCATCACTCCTAAAATGTGACAATATTTGGATGCCTACACCACTGAATTGAAATTATTTTTTTGTTTGGAGGTATGTGTTGATTTGTGCAAAGGTCAATGAATGTGGGTTTGGTTAGTAATGTGTAAATTAAGAATCTATCTATACAATAGTCCATCTACATAGAATTTTCTTATCTCCTCTTTCTAAATTAAAAATCTATATAGATCAACATCAATTGACCTAATTAAATTAACAATGGTTTGTATTGAAGATGTGAACCATGCTACATGTGGGGGAATTTATTAGGTAAAATTTGGATTAAATATAGTTTTTCTTTTTAGCACAGTTATGTTTTCATTTATAGTTTCTCAATGGAGGGTGTGGGGGGTTTAAAGTGGGAGGTTTTCAAGTGAGGAGGTTTTACATAAGGGTTTTACATGAGGGTTGAATATTTTATAAAAAAATATTCTAATAAAAATGCTTACTCTAGTATTTGGTTCATTGAAATGTAATGTGAAGGTCACTTGCTTTTACAATTAAAATAAAAATAAATAAATAATTACTTGTACATTTCAAAATGTTAAACATGTACATGTTAAGTTTATCATGTTGAAAACTTACAAATTTATATAAATAATGATGTAGGAGCATCCCTAGTTGTAAAGAAATCCTATATCAACCAAAAACATTTATTTTCTTTTTGTTTAGTTTGTAATTGTTTAATCATTTCATTCCACATTTTACTACATTATAATTTCTTAGCTCATGGAGTAGGATATAATTTATACACAAGGTCATCTTGAACGTATCTAGATTTCAAGAGATATCCATTTGTTTGTAGAAAGTTATCACTCTCAAAATTTCACTGTCATTCTCATCAAAGAATTTGGGACAACCTAGCCTAGGTTTGTTGTGCAAACCTTTTTCAAAATGTGTGGAGCTTAATGGAACATCATTCAAGAATTTTTGGTCCAAGGGTAACTTTCTTGGAGATCCACATTTCATTTCATTTATTGGCGTGTTATATTCTCATGTTTGAGGCTGACCTACATGCTTGATCATTCATTGGAGTTTGTAAGCCCTTGAGGCCAACACAGATCATATTGGGAGTTGGAGATTAATATTTAATATCCTTTGTAATCATTTGGAAATTAGTTTGGTATTTAATCAAGTAGATCATCAGTAGTAGTTCATAATTCAATCTAGCCTTCAAGGTTGTGGGATGTAATAAGGCCTTGTGCCAATTGTCATATCTGTAATTCCCTTTTAGCATGAATGTGATCCCTAATTATTTTTCATATAAGGAATATGATGCATGTAAGAGTGCGAGTTGTTGCATCAATGATAGTTCATGTTTGTTGAGCATATTCTTGTGTTATTTTCCATTGTGTTGGAATCTAAGTTGCATGATTGGATAGTCCTTTATGGAACCTCCATTTATGACTACACCAAGTGGTATTAGAGTGAGTTTTGTGAAACTTGAAGGAATTCCTTGTGGTGAAAAAATCACCAACCTAAGGAAAACTACATGTGTTTTCAATTGATCATTGATTGTGAGGCAGTTGAAACCCTTGTATCTAGATCACCAAATTGAGGTAGTTGCACTAGATCCAAGGAGAGATATCTCACCAAGGAAAACACATACTATGGAGAATGTTGTTGAAAGGATGGATGATATGTTGAAAATGATGCAAGCAATGAGAGTTTGATTGGATGTTTTAGAGGAAGATAGAAGGAGAGGTCTAAAACCTAGACATGCAGACGGAAGTGATAATGATGAATTAGATCATGCTGCAAATTAAAATGAAGAAAACCTAGAAGAAAAAGAAGGTTCAAATTAGGTAAATATATTAAAGGCTATTTCTAAGATTGAAAAGCATCCTAGAATTGAAATTCAAAATTACGTGGGAAATTTAAACCCTAAGGAATTGATAGATTGGATCAATGATATAGAAGAATACTTTGAATATGAAGAAATTGAAGATTTGAAAAGAGAGAGATTTGAAAAAACCAAGTTGAAAGGGCATGCTACTATATGGTGGAAAGAAGTTCAATTCGATAGGAATAGTAGAGGAAAGGAGAAAATCACAAAGTGGGATAGGGTGGTGACAAAGTTGAAGAATCAATTCATACCTATTTATTATGAGCTTGAATTGTTGAAAAGATTGTAGAACCTAAGGAAAAAGGAGAAATTTGTGAAAGAGTACACTGGAGATTTCTACAAGATGATCATTAGGGTTGTACATAGTGAAGTGAGTAAAGAAAAGGTTGTGTGGTACGTTAATGGACTGAGAAAAAACATCCAAGAAGAGTTGAGCTTGGTAAAGATGACATCAGTTGAAGAAGCATACCAATTTACATTAAAGGTAGAGGAAAAGTTGAAGAAGAATTTTGAGCAAAGGCAGAGAAGTGGATCACAATCCAGAGAAAAAAGACCTTATGCAGAGAAAAATAAGGATGGAAAACCCTACTGTAGTGAAGAGAAGGAAAATAATTCATATCACAAAGGAAGAGAGGATCAAATTTTTTACTAAAACATGATAGAGGAGGTCAGAATTCCTACCACAATGATGGATATAGGAGTGATGAAGGAAGATCTAAGAATCGACCATTTAGAGGAACTTGTTTCAAGTGTCGAGGTGAAGGACATAGAGCATTTGAATGTCATCAAGGAAGTACTAGTAAAAGAATTGAGCATACCAGAAGAGTATCTTATGTCAATGAAGAGCCTATTGGATCCCTTAATTTAGTTGGGAAACCTAAGAAAGGTGAATCATTGGTAAAGAGGAGATATTTTATGCATGAAGAAGTTACTGAAGAACCACTGCAAAGGAAGAGTTTGTTCAGAACAAGATGTAAGTCTTGAGGAAAGGTATATAAAGTTATCATTGATAGTGGTAGTGTTGATAATATAGTTTGAGAAGATATGGTGACCAAGTTTAATTTGAATATATTGAAACATACAAATCCTTATAAGATAGCATGGATTTAAGATGAACATAAGATCTTGGTGAGTGAGCAGTGGTTGGTGAAATTTCATATAGGGTCATATTATGATGAATTTTTGTGTGATATTATGACTATGGATGCATGTCATTTATTGTTAGGAAGACCATGGCAATATGATAGGAAAGCAATGCATGATGGAAGAATAAATACCTATACTATGACTTCAAATGGAAAGATAATTAAATTGATACCTTTGGAGGAAGAGGACAAAGATGAAGTTTGTAGCACTTCCAGATTATGTTTGGTAGACAAAAGGAAGTTTCTGGAAGGATTAAGACATGAGAATATTTGTTTTGAATTTATTCCAAAGAAGTGAAGTTGTCTGAAGGTAGAGAATTCTACCCCAAAGAAGGAAGAAGTAGTAGAATTGTTGATAGAGTATGAATATATCATATCAGAGAATGTACCAGATGGATTACCACCAATCTAGAGCATTAGTCATCATACATATCTCTAATACCTAGAGAAATTTTTCCTAACAAAGCAACAAATAGGATGACACCTATAGAAAATATGGAGTTGAACAGACAAATACAAGAGTTGTTGAGGAAAGGATTGATCAAAGAGAGTCTAATCCCATGTGTGGTACCTGTTGTATTGGCACCAAAGAAAGATGAAGAATGGATAATGTGTACAGACTTGAGAGAAATCAATAGGGTCCTTGTCAAGTATAGATTCCCATTGCCAAGTATGGATGACATTATGGATTGTTTTAGTGGAGCAAAGTATTTTATAAAGATTGACCTAAAATGTGGGTATCATCAAATCATAATCAGAGAAGGAGATGAATGGAAGAATAAATTTAAGATGAATGAGGGATTGTATGAGTGGTTAGTGATGCCTTTTGTATTGAATAATACACCTAGAACTTTCATGAGGTTGATGATGAAGCAATTTTTGGGTGAGTTTTTTATTGTCTATTTGGATGATATTCTAATTTTCAGTAAGACTAGATAAGAGCATTTGTAGCACATTAGACAAGTATTACAAAGGTTGAGAGAGGAGAAGTTGTCAATAAACATCAATAAGTGTAGCTTTATGAAGATAGAGTTAGTATACTTGAATTTTTTCATTTCTATTGAAGGATTGAAGATGGAACCTGAGAAGGTTAGAGAAATTGTTGAGTGGCTTACACTGGTGAACATTGGAGAGGTGATACCATTGCATGGATTGGAAATTTTCCACTAGAAATTTATTAAGAGATTTAGTAGCATTTGCACACCCATAATATAAATAATGAGAGGAGATAAGAAAGACTTTAAGTGGACATCCAAAGCACAAAGATATTTTGAATTACTAAAGAAAAAGGTGATAGAGCAACCAGTGTTAGCATTGCTTGATTTTGACAAATTATTTCAAGTTGATTATGATTCTAGTGGAAATACAATCATAGTAGTGTTGATTTAAGAAGGGGGACCAATAGATTCCTTCAATGATAAGTTGAATGATGCCAAAAGGAGATATTTAGTTTATGATCAAGAATTCTATGCCATAATTCAAGCCTTAAAGAAGTGGAGATATTATTTGCTACCTAAAGAGTTTGTGTTGTATATTGATCATCAAGCTTTGTAGTATTTGAATAGTCAGGGTAAGTTGAACTAGAGATGTATGATATGGGTAGAGTTATACATTTTTGATGAAGCATAGGAGTGGCAAGCTAAAAAAATTTACATATGCATTGAGTAGAAGGAATTTGTTGACAAGGATGAAGATAGAAGTATTGGGTTTTGAAAAACTAAAGCATATGTATGAGAATAATCTATATTTTGTTGAAGCATGGAGTGAATGTAAGAAAACAATAGTGGTAGATATGAGTCAATGGTTTGATTATTTCATTTAGGAAGACATGTTGTTCAAAGGAAATCAATTGTGTATTCCAAGGATTTCAATGAGGGATAATTTGATTAAGGAGAAGCATAGTGGAGGACTAG
This sequence comes from Sequoia sempervirens, assembly GCA_007258455.2. Taxonomy (NCBI): domain Eukaryota; kingdom Viridiplantae; phylum Streptophyta; class Pinopsida; order Cupressales; family Cupressaceae; genus Sequoia; species Sequoia sempervirens. The sequence continues at coordinate 5,902 of VDFB02191277.1, forward strand.
CAAGACATTTTGGGGTAGATAAGACATTAGCTTTGGTGAATGAGAACTATTTTTGGTCGCAAATATAAAAGGATGTTAGAATTATGTCAAAGTTATGAAAGTTATCAAGTAGCAAAAGGGAGTAGTCAGAATACTAGATTATAAAAGCCTTTGATAGTACCGAAGAGACCTTGGGAAGATATAAGCATGGATTTCATATCAAGATTACCAAGAACATAGAGAGGATATGATTCTATAATGGTAGTAGTGGATAGATTTTCTAAGATGAAAAATTTCCTTCATTGTAAGAAGATTAATGATGTTGTGCATGTTATTGATCTATTTTTCAAGGAGACTGTGAGATTGCATGGATTATCAAAAATATAGTTTCAAACAGGACACCAAGTTCATTGGATAATTTTAGAGGACATTGTGGAAGAAAATGAAGACAAATATGAAGTTTAGCTCAACATATCACCCATAAATAGATGGAAAAAAAAAGGTAGTGAACAATATTTCAAGTAACCTATTGATATGTTTAGTTGGAGATAAGGTAAGAAATTGGGATATAGTTCTACCACAAGTAGAGTTTGCATACAATAATTTAGTAAACTAGAGCACATCGAAGACACCATTTGATATTGTGATCAGAATACATCCCAAACGAGTTATAGAGCTTAAGAAATCAATATGATAGCTAAGGGGAGTGAAGAAGTAGAAGAATTTATAGGATTCATGAAACATTGCATAGTCAGGGTTTGAGAGCACTTGGAGGACATGAATAGTAAGTATGAGGAGAAGGTAGATGAAAAAAGGAGACAAGGAATTTTATATTGGAGATGAAGTTATGGTATATCTCAAAAAGGAAAGATTTCTAGTAGGAACACATAATAAGTTGAAGATGAGGAAGATTGGACCATGTAAGATTCTCATAAAGTTTGATTCAGGAAATGCATATTAAGTGGAGTTACCAAAGACACTTGGTATATCACCTATTTTCAATGTTGCACACATCTATAAGTACCATGAAGGATAGTCAAGTGGGAGTGTTAGCTCTCAAAAATGCAGGTTTGAACCACAAAAGGTTGCCAAGCTTTCATGACATTTCAGGGTAACAGAACAAGGTTTGAAACAATCAAACCTTCTACTCTTCAGGTGCTGCTAAACCTAGGCAGGTGTACCTTTCTAAATAGTGCAGACTTAACTTGTGATTATCCTTCTGAAATGCTTTGTCCAAAATGGCAGATGATAGTGAACAAATAAAACCAAACTTGATAACTATCTTCTGATCTAAATCCTAGAATGCTTAATTAATGGATATAAAGAAACTGAAATGGATTCAATTAGTCAAATTGCAAAGACCAATGCCTTGTTGGGTATGCGGAGTCAAATGAAACAGAAATGGGCATTATTTTGGCAAAAGATCAAATTGCAGGCATATGACCTGTTCATAACTTGTATGAACAATGCAAGATTATGATTACTGAGCTCTACTTTAATAATCCAGATGAATCTCCCTGATTACTGTGATTACCGAAAAGGATTTAATCCCTACTTGAGAGAACCAAATCGATTAACCACACAAATGCAACAAATGTGCATAGATAAACTAAAAATAAACTTGTTACCTCAATTTAAATAACCAGAAAGAATCAACATGGAGACAACTTCAGTAATGCTTTTCAATGAACTCAACACACAATTGACACCAAAGCTAAACTGCCACACAACTGAATTTCATTGAAACCACCATTTGAAATGATGCACATAGTCTTTGAAAAGAGAAAATTATCCTACTGTAGCCATCTGACTACCTACTGCTTTTTATCTAAAATCTGATGATAAATATGATGGAGTGCATCTTATACACCAGCATGAGAAAAACCAAACGCCTCAAATACGTGTCGGCCACCGCAGAAATTGGGCCCAAATCAAGTCAGCCAGCAACGGTCATCAAATAATTCATCACGTCGGCCACAAGAATTACATTTTGTTTTTCACCAATGAACCAGTCGGGAAGACAATTGTAAACTCTTACCAAAGGCAATTCAATCGCTATTCATCCTGTGCACGCTCTTTTGCTTTATTTTCATTCGCTGTAACCTATCTGAGTCGGGGAGATATCAAATCAACCACTTCAAGCGTCTCCAAGACGTTCCCCCTTCGCTTCATATATCACCGTGACATCTTGACCTCGGGGTGAAATCTTGTAGAGAATAATTCACTATACCAAAAGCCTTCCACTAGATTCGTGTCGCTGTGACCACCATACCTCCCTGCCGACAAAGCTACCATCGTAATCCATTCGGCCAAACCTTGCAAAATCGGGGAGACGTCCCATAGAAGACTCCAAGTCACACCGATAGTCACCCTAGGACCACATGCCAAAGTAAATAAGTCACACCAAAAAGTATCCTTCACCGGCGGTCGGCGAGACAAATACATATCGCCAAGACCACTGCTCGAAACCTCCAACTCATAGCTATGTATATCAAAGTAAATCAATGTGTAAGGTTGGCGAGACCGAAGGTCACTCACCAAGACCTTACACCGATAGCTATAACTTATACCGATACACATCCTCTGCTCCTTCAGGTCGACATGACATAATGAAGTCGTTGAGACCCCCCTCCGAGGAATCCAACTCTCACCGAAATGACCACTTAGGCACCGGTCGGTAAGACAAGAGAAGATCGGGGAGACTTCAACCCGATAGCCACAACACATACTGATAAGGTTCCACCTGCCAATGTGATCGCCGAGACATGTGAGAAGTCCTGCCGACCACCCTAAAACAAAGAAGTTAGCAAAAACGAGTCGGGGAGACAAAGAAAATGTCACGCCGACCTGAACCATGATGTAAAATATGCATGACTCAATGGATTCAATGGGACAAAGGGGAAAAATATGAGTGGAAAATGCACATGGTAGGACCAAATCTGGAAGTTTATGAGTAAAACTAACATGTGAGATCATCAAATTTTTACAGTTCCAACAGTGGCTCCGTTTGGGGATGATTGAGTGTAAAATCAATGCAAGGATCCAGAAACATGGGTGAGCAGACCAAACCAAAAATGATGAACCAGTGAGTAGCAATGGAGGAATGGAAATGGAAAAGAGTGCAAAATGAATGCAAAATGGATGCAAAGTGGAGATGGAGCAGAACCCTAAACTACTGTGCATGGAAAATAATTTTAAAGAGGATAAATAAGAGTTGTCCATGCACTGGCAACCCTTAATCCTCTGTGTTGCTTCATTAGTTCTGAGCGATCTAAAACTCAGACCAAGATTTCCCCTGTCAAATACCTGATTTTCTCCTGAGTTCATCATACTCTTCGTAAAGACATTCATGCAATCTTTGCAAGCTTTTAGAAAATCATCATGCTCAGCTTGGACCAAATTCCCAATAGTATACAACAATTTATATTCTTCAGCATTAGACAAATCTCTGTTATCTCCAACATTCAAAGCATACATATAATCAATGCGAAATTGCTCATTACTATTGTATACTAGGAAACATTCTCTCGGCTGTATTGAAAACTCATCAACAAAGTGCTTCTCATGAGAAATAAAAATTTCTATCACATCAATACTGTCTGAAACCACTTTCACCTCATTGATACCCCTATGACTCAAATCTTCAATATTAAGCATATGTGAACCAATCAAATCTGGAACACTATGATCCTTGGTATGCAAACAAATGTCTTCTTCACATGAATTAGAAAATTCAAAATCACATACCTCTTCTTGAACAAACACATGCATTTGGCCAACTTCGAAGGTTTCACCATCAACTTGAGAAATGCACTGAGAGACATATGAATTATTGCACAAAAAACTTTTACTGTCGAAATAAATGCAAGCTAGACAAAGAACCTCAGGATCACCTTCATGTGTATATCTTTGATATTCAAGATTCAGCAAATCAGAGATTTGCTCACAACTGAGTAAACAAGTTTCCACATTTTCACTATTACAGTCATATTCATCACTTTTGTCATTATCAAAAAGAGGCCCAGGATCATCAGAGAATGAAAAATCACTAGCACAGTCATTTGTTCCAAAGCTTGACACATCCCTTTTATCTAAGAATACCTTTTGCTCAACATCAAGTGGATCTAAAAATACTTGAAATTCCTTCCCAGGCATACCTTGGCAAAATATTATCTGATCATCTTTTAAAACTTCATCATATAATGGGCTTGAAAATTTTTGGAAACCATTCTCAAATTTACAAACCTCCTCTTCATCGAATGTATCTTTGTAGCTTTCAACTGCAGTTGGAGGCATTGTATATTCAATATCAATATTTCCCATTGCCTCTTCATCCTGATCTACATAAGGGGTAAAAGAATCCCCTTGCTGCAGATCCAAATCTACAGGTTTATCTTCAAAATCTGAATATTCATTGGATCCCTCATAGCACACACTTCTTTCCCTGTCACAATATGTTATATAAGAGAGATCTCTTGTACCTTCATCTTCACTATGCAAGCAATTACAGGAATCATACTGACTTGCACATACCTCATCTTTTATTGGAAGCATTGTTTGATCAATTTCTCTACACTCATCAGAAATACAATCATTGGAATCAACACTGACAGTGTTCTTATACCCTATCTCCTCCATGGCATCAATGAATTTATTCAAGTGACCACATGCACGCTGTATTGATGACCATGACCAATAAGTTGATTCAGGCTTCCACACTTTTATGAACTGTGCAACAAAAAGGGGTCTTGTAAGCTTATAGTCAGGAGGTAATTGCATGAAGACACTTATCATCCTATTGTACATAGAAGTCAAATCTTCTCCTTCATACTTCCTTATGCCAAAAAATGCATCCAAAAGATTTCTGACATATTCATTAGCATTAGATTGTTGGTTCTGATACATACCTTGCTGCAAGTTCTGATTTTCTTGAATCTCCAATAACCCATGGGAAGCCCAATTTGGTGCAGATAGATCTCCATATTCCTCAAGAAATCGATCCTGAAATCCTTGGAAAGATTTAATAGAAGCTACCGGTAGGTTGTTGAACCAATCCCTAGCATCTTCAATAAGTGACATCACAAACAACCTCATATGTAAATCCTCATATGGCATATCCAAACCCTTGATGAAATCATTGAAGCTCCTCAAATGATCCTCTGCAGTGATTGTGTTACTCCCTGTAAACTTAGGGACAAAGCTTCTCCAATTCATATCCATAGGGTAAGGGTACTGCTGAAGCCCTGTCAGATCGAATTGCTTGATCATTGTTCTGTACAGATGGGGAGGGAAAGGTGGGTACATATTCTATTGTGCATGATATGCACTACCTTCATTGTGAAAATTTCCAATTGTACTATCAGGCATTTGAGGATTCCAATGCCTGCCTGCATTTATGTATTCGCTCGTTCCATATACAAATTCCATTCTTTATCAAACCTTTTTAGAGTCGCCACCTACTTTTCCAAAAGTAGGAAAATGATTATTTCTAATCTATTCCCCAGCAGAATCACTCTTTTTGAAAATTCTCAAAATATATCTTTCTTTTCAATGACCCTATATGATGATCTTCAACCGAATCTTCTGATGTATTCCCCAGCAGAGTCGCCAATTTGTTAGTTGTGTGACTTGGATGGGGAGCTACAAACTACACAATTATGAATCTCTATTTGAAGACCTGATTTAAAAAAAATTGTATGACTCTATAAGGCAAGGCTGTCTGCCACCAGATTTTCTCAAGTTATTCCCTAGCAGAGTTGCCAATTTGTTAGCTCTCAAAAATGCAGGTTTGAACCACAAAAGGTTGCCAAGCTTTCACGACGTTTCAGGGTAACAGAACAAGGTTTGAAACAATCAAACCTTCTACTCTTCAGGTGCTGCTAAACCTAGGTGGGTGTACCTTTCTAAATAGTGCAAACTTAACTTGTGATTATCCTTCTAAAATGCTTTGTCCACAATGGCAGATGACAGTGAACAAATAAAACCAAACTTGATAACTATCTTCTAATCTAAATCCTAGAATGCTTAATTAATGGATATAAAGAAACTGAAATGGATTCAAATAGTCAAATTGCAGAGACCAATGCCTTGTTGGGTATGTGGAGTCAAATGAAACAGAAATGGGCAACTTATTTTGGAAAAAGATCGAATTGCAGGCATATGATCTGTTCATAACTTGTATGAACAATGCAAGATTATGATTACTGAGCTCTACTTTAATAATCCAGATGAATCTCCCTGATTACTGTGATTACCAAAAAGGATTTAATCCCTACTTGAGAGAACCAAATCGATTAACCCACAAATGCAACAAATGTGCATAGATAAACTAAAAATAAACTTGTTACCTCAATTTAAATAACCAGAAAGAATCAACATGGAGACAACTTCAATAATGCTTTTCAATAAACTCGACACACAATTGACACCAAAGCAAAACTGCCACACAGCTGAATTTCATTGAAACCACCATTTGAAATCATGCACATAGTCTCTGAAAAGATAAATTTATCCTACTGTAGCCATCTAACTACCTACTGCTTTTTATCTAAAATTTGATGTCAAATCTGATTACAATTGGAGTGCATCATCTACACCAGCATGAGAAAAACCAAACGCTTCAAATTCATGTTGGCCCTCTAATCAAGCCCAAGAGTAGAAGTCAGCCGACTAGCGGTCATCAAATAATAATTCATCCGTCGACCATAGGAATTACATTATGTTTTCACCAATGGTCGGTCGGAAGACAATGCGTAAGCTCTTCTTGAAGGTAATTCGATGGATTATTCATCACATGCTCTTTTGCTTTATTTTCATTATTTGCTTTGTAACTTCTCCAGAGTGAGGGAGATATCAAATCAACCACTTCAAGCATCTGCGAGATGTTCCCCTTCACTTCATATATCAACCATTGACATCTTGACCTCGGTGACATCTTGTAGAGAATACTTCACTATCTTTGAAGAAGCCTTCTACTTACTAGATTAGATTGTCCGGTACGGCGACCACCATACCTCCCTGCCGACAAAGCTACCATTGTAATCCATTCGGAAAGACCTTGCAAAATCAGGGAGACATCCCATAGAAGACTCCAAGTCACACCGATAGTCACTCCGGGACCACATGCCGAAATAAATAAGTCACACCAAAATGTATCCTTCACCAGCGGTCGGCGAGACAAATACATATCGCCAAGACCACTGCCCGAAACCTCCAACTCATAGCGATGTATATCAAAGTAAATCAATGTGTAAGGTTGGCGAGACCGAAGGTCACTCGCCAAGACCTTACACCGATAGTTATAACTTATACCGATACACATCCTCCGCTCCTTTGGGTTGGCATGACATAACGAAGTCGTTGAGACCCCCTAGGGAATCCAGCTCTCGGGGAAATGACCGCCAGGCGCGGTCGGTAAGACAAGAGAAGATCGGGGAGACTTGAACTTGATAGACACAACACATGCCGATAAGGTTCCACCTGCCAATGTGATCGCCGAGACATGTGAGAAGTCCTTCTGACCACCCTAAAACACAGAAGTTAGCAAAAACGAGTCGGGGAGACAAAGAAAATGTCACGCCGACCTGAACCATGATGTAAAATATCCATGACTCAATGGATTCAATGGGACAAAGGGGAAAAATATGAGTGGAAAATGCACATGGTAGGACCAAATCTGGAAGTTTATGAGTAAAACTAACATGTGAGATCATCAGATTTTTACAGTTCCAACGAGGAAATGAAAGAAGTTGGATTGGAAGGCTGATTACCACATCAACTACAAAGCAGCTTGAGAAGATCTTGGATTCAAGAATTGGAAGGAGCACTAGGAACAAAGAGTACAAGGATTACCTGGTAAATTGGAAAGGAAGACTAGAGGAGGATTCATCATGGATTTCTCAAGCTAAGGTGGACCATTTTGGTTTTCCTCTAGCCCCTGTAAAGTGAGGGACTCACTTTTCTTCCAACCTCGAGTGTCTGATGCAGGAGCATCCATGGTTGTAAAGCAATCTGGTATCAACCAAAAACATTTATTTTCTTCTAGTTCAGTATGTAGTTGTTTTAGCATTTCATTCTATATTTTACCACATTATCATTTCTCAACTCATGGAGAAATATATAAGTCCTACACGAGGTCATCTACAACATATCTAGATTTTAGGAGATCTACATTTGTTTACAGAGAGTTATCACTCTCAGAATTTCATTGTCATTCTCAGTTAGAGTATTTGGGGTGACCTAGTCTAGTTTTGTTGTGTAGACCTTTTTCTAGAATGTGCAGAGCTTAATGGAACATCATTCAAGCATTTTAGGTCCAAGGGGAACTTTCTTGGAGATCCACATTTCATTTCATTTATCAATGTGTTATCTTCTCATGTTTGAGCCCGACCTACATGCTTGATCATTCATTTGGGTTTGTAAGCCTTCAAGGCCGACACAAATCATATTGGGAGCTAGAGATTCATATTTAAGATCCTTTGTAATAATTTGGAAAGTAGTTTAGTATTTAATCAAGTAGTTCGCAATTCAATCCAACCTTCTAGGTTGTGGGATGCAATAAGTCCTTGTGTCAATTTTCATATCTATAATGCCCTTGCAGCAAGCCTATGAGCAATAATTATTTTTCATATAAGGCATATGATGCATGTAAGAGTGTGAGTTGTTGCATCGATGATAGTTCATGTTTATTGAGCATATTCTTGTGTTATTTTTCACTATATTGAACTCTAAGTTGCATGGTTGGACAATCCTTTTTGGACCCTCCATCCATGACTGCACCAAATAATAAAATAAAAAAAATATTCATCATTTTGTAATTTAAATTATTAACTTTAATGGGAAGAAAAAAACCCTCCTCAAAGAGTGTATATGGGATAGATTTTTTCCTTTGAATCCAAGGTCATCTTATGATAATGTTATATATATTATCCTTGTCTATGATGAAAATATTTGTAGGAATGGTTTAGTGATGTAAGAGGATCCAACCCTCAATCACAAACCCCAACAATCTAAAAATGCAACTTATAAATGGTTTGTAACAACTCATAAATTTTCAAGAAGTAAATATGGTTTCTTATTCAAAATTTCATGAAATTACATGTAAAACATAGCAAATATGAAATCATATTGTTTGCAGCCATATTGGCTAATGGAATCCATTACAAAACTGAAATATGAATGATATAAGTCTCTTACAAATAGAAAAGATCAATCTCAATTTGACCTCTCTCAATCTATCTCCTTCTTGTAGCTTCTAGCTCCTTCAATCTACAAACTTAAATGAAAAGTCCCTACTACAATAAAATTGCAACCTAAAAGTTTTTTTATTGCTGTTCAAACACCTTCAAACCTGAAAAAACATGAAGTCTCGGTCTCCTTCTCCAAGAACTATGCCCCCAAATCTGAAATAAACAACCACACAACAAATTGTAAGAAGGTGGCAACATTTTTCATATTATTTCAAATTGAAATGGACTAAAAACATGGGAGCTCACAAGCTCCATTCAAACATGGGCTTTCTATAGGAAAAAATATGCAATCATGGAGTTATACATACTCCTCAAAATCTTGCAGCATCTCCCCATCTCAACCTGCAAAAACTCCAAAGCCCCCTCTCCAAATGACAAGGCATCATAATATAGAAGTTTGTGAATGAGAAAAACCACTATGGTTTTACAAAACCACAAGAAAAACACCTCCTTGGAAAACCCATGCTGCATTTGGAGAATAAATCATTAAATAATAGAAATTACTCAATTCTCACATAGCCTTCACATGGGTACCTAAACCATGGCCAATCAAATTTGGTCAATCCGATTTGCTTCATTATTCTCCGAAGGCTCTAAGAAAGAACATGCACCAACATGCAAACTTGGGTTCCCCAACATGCAAGAGCATGTAAATCATACAAATCAACATGCAAGGACATGCATTGATGAGTGTTCCCCACCTTGAAATGGATGCCTAGTCTAGAATATTCCTCTGAGATGCCCTTGAAAGATTGACCAAAGTAAATCCACCTCCAAAATTACAATTACAAATTTCCATAGGGGAAATTTACAATATGTAGAAATTAAAATAATTAATTCCCCACACATTATACCTTATTGAAAATACAAAACAAAGAAAGGAAATATTTTTGGTTGATGTAAGGTTATCAATGCCCATGGATGCTCCTGCATCAGACACCAAAGGTAGGAAAAATATTGTGAAAATGGATTCACAAAATGGAGTTGAGTTGTAGTACCACCCTTTTGGATTGCAAGCAATCCTATGAAAACTCCATCACTAAATTAGACAAAATAATTTCTTCCTCCATCTCTTCCAACACTTAGCTGGGAAAGTTGTCATCCTCCACCAAGTGTGCACTTTATTCTTGCTTTCTATCATGGACTTACATCCACCATAGACCATCCTCCTTCACCACATCTCTTCTTCCTTTCTTTCCTTCTTTGTGAGATCCAACCCATCACAAACCGACCACCTCCATCAAGTTCCTCCTACACCAGCATCTACAACCTCTATACACAAACATGCAACATCCACATACCAATCTGCAACTATATTTTTTATCTTCTACAGCTATAATCTCTTCTATACAAGGTATATAATCATCATTTTTAATCTCAAAATCAGAATTTACCACATCCTTTTTGCTTCTCCAACATCATCTTCTTCATCCTTCACTATAATATTTATCTTCTCACATCCATCAACAAGTTTTGCAAGCCACTCTTCTTTTATTGATATAAATCTTCTTTACCCTCTTTATTTGTTGTAACCTTCTCAAGCTCTATCGCTACAACATCTTCATCTAACACAATTGCTACACTTTCTTTGGCTATAAATAACTCTTTTATCTTCCTTATCTCCTCTCTTGAGAGGGGATCTCCTCCTTCCTCACCAATCACCTCATCATACTTAGGACACTCAAATTCCATCATATCAACTTCTACTACAACCTCTTCTTTTTCATATACAACCTCCTCATTCTGCACCATTATGCCTTCAACAAGACATGTCTCAGCTTCAAGTAAATCAATTTATTTGTATTCATCATCTTCTTCTTCGTATGTTCCACAAGCATGACACCTTGTTACATCATCTTTCTTTCCTGAAATAAAAATATCATTAGAAAGATAATCACAATTACCTCCATCTATCCTCTCTTATTGTTTTATCCTTTCAATCTTTGCTTCCATTTCTTTCACCTACTACTTCAAATTTATCATTCCAACTCTTATTTATTCTTGATCTCTTTATTTTATTTTCTCAAATCCAAGAATCCTCAAAATCCATCCAATGAAAAAATTCATTTTCTTCTTCCTCTTTTCAATCCTTAAGGCCTCACAAATCCTTAACATAAATTTTCAAAACCCTCAGATTCTACACATGTAAACTACCTCACTCAGTGATCTTTTTACAAATCCTCAACACTCTCCACCCCAGGTCCTAGTGAAAATTGCCTCACATCGATGCTTATTCATTCACACTCAAGAAATCTCACTCTGGTACCACTAATGTAAGAGGATCCAACCCTCAATCACAAACCCCAACAATATGAAAATGCAACTTATAAATGGTTTGAAACAACTCATAAATCTACAAGAATTAACTATGGTTTCTTATTCAAAATATCATGAAATTACATGTAAAACATAGAAAATCTGAAATTAGATTGTTTGCAGCCATATGGGTTGATGTAATCCATTAAAAAACTAAAATATTATTGATATAATTCTATTACAAATAGAAAAGATCAATCTCAAATTGACCTCCTTCAATCTATCCCCTTCCTATAGCTTCTAGCTCCTTCAATCTATAATCTTCAATGAGAAGTCCCTGATGCAATAA
>VDFB02191278.1:0-30424 GCA_007258455.2 Sequoia sempervirens
CATGAGGCAATACTTGACACAATAAAGAGTAGAGAAGACCCAGATGGTTCATTGGATTAATTTGTAGGTATATGCACAATGGTTCTTATTAATTTATACTTGTATCCATGTCAGTTTGGTTGATGCCAATGCTATCATCTTATTTTACGTTGTGTATTTGTATGTAACTAGGCAAACATTGATTGGTGTCCCCTTGCATAAAATGCAGGTTTATGAGCCATCCAAGAGAATCTCAAGTAGAAAAGCAATGCAACATCCTTATTTTGATGATCTTGAAAAATCTCAATTATGATTTTAAGCCATTAAAAAGTGTGTGTGAGGCTTGATGAGGTACTTTTAATTTATTCATTTGAATTTAACCTTATCGTGACCACCTATGACATAGACATTATAAGAGCATCTCAAATTTCAATAAATTATATTCATAAGAGCATAGATGAGGTAGTGAACTCTTTGAAAAATTCCTCAAAGAAATGTGTGGTCTCATGGTGATGGAATGGCATGACGAATGCCATGACAAGCAAATTGTTGTGGATTGTTATGGCATTCCATCACCATTGAGACCACATTTCTTTGAGCTTTTCAAACAATTTACTACCTTTTCTATGCTATTATATGAGTATGCTTTGATATATTTTTCCAAGTCCACTTTTTTGGAAGCACCTATTTTAGAGCTTTTATCCATAGCAACAAGGAAGTGAAGCGTTTTGATAGAATTATTTGGTAAGCATGATAAATGTACTAGCATAGAGGCAACAAACTATTTGAAAAATACCTCAAAGAAATGTGGTCTCATGATGATGGAATGCCATGAAAATCCACAACAATTTTCTTGTCATGTGATGCAGGAGGGGATGGGACTTTAGTCAAAACTCAAAGTTTAAGGATTACAATGATGCAATCTCAAACACTCTTCCAAGCACCACAGTGGAGACAAGCCACCGATAGTGCACTTATAACTTAGATACTTTAATAATGGACCCAAACCCTTGGAGTGATCTCAAGGAACTCAAAAAAACTTTTCTTGAATGGTTTCAAAGCCCCAAACCTCTGTCTTAGACAAAACTCACTTTTGCACCTTGACTAGGCTTCTAGCCCAACTAGGCTTCTAGCGATGGTTTTTTGACTTTTCACTCAACTTCCCCAAAGGACTCCTCAATATAATGACTAATTCAGATGTGATTCATGGTGATACACAACATATCAAATCATTTGTGGCACTTGTTCTAGATCAAACCTACCAAAATCTGTTGTTTCCTGAAATTTAAGGCCTAATTGGCCCACATTTTCAAAGCAACCCCTCTCTAAACTTATCAACAAATGAAACTTTCAGCAGTTTTAAATGTTCCCAAAACCAAATATTTTCAAGGTATTAGTCTTCTTTGACACCCTCAGCAGTAAATCCTGAAGCCCTCAATAAATTGCTCCAAAACTAGGGCCTCTTGAAAATTAGCTTTCCCATCACTTCCAAAACCTTATCTTGGACTTTTCACCAATAAATAAACATATATAAACACCTTCAACTCAGAAATATACCCCTTATTAAGGTAGATCTCCTACTGCTACACTTTAGGCACCATTTTCGTGCCCATTTCCTTGCTAAAACTTGGTGTACACCCAAGAATCACTCTTTCCTGCACAATAACTTGTTAGATATATATAATAAAAGTTAGATATAATCCATTTCACAAGTTTTTAGTCACATTCTCCCATGAAATGGATCATTTATTCATGAAGACTCTCAAAACTATTGAAAAATCTGTACTTTTTGAGGACAATCAGCAATATAACACAAGAAACCAATTCCCAATGTTATTCAAGTCATTAAAAAGGTTAAATGCATGTAAATACAAGTTATTAAACCATCCAAATGGGCATGACACCAAAATGAATTAGAGATTCATAAAAAAAACTCAAGAAAATGCAAAAAGATTGAAGTTTTTATTGATTTTCTGTAGCAGTCTGTACAACACTTGCAATATCAGCCAACCCTCTATACAAATGCTTTCTCGAGGCTTATAGACTCATCCTACAACTGTCCCAACCGATTAGAATTGATTTTATTACATTATTGTGATTAAAACTCCTAAAACTCACTTTTCCACCCAAAGTTTAGTTCAAAATTTGAACTTCAACATTTGCAATTTATTAACTCACAGTAACTATAAAGCTTCCAAAACTATTATATATCATCATTCCAACTATGTTTAACCTAATTAAACATCATATACCTATTTAAACTCCTAGAACATCATTGTTTCATTTACAAGTCAATTTGATCCTATGGTCTTTATCAAGACCCTTAGGACTTTTGATCTTCCTGTTACACTCATCCATGCCAAATGCCATTATAGGCTTCAAAATGCTATAATTGATGCTCTGGAAAGGTTTATAGGCCTTCAAGACCCTTGCCATCTCGAATCTCAAATGATCCTCAAAGGAGCTTGGGTACTCCCTACACCATCATGGCATTCCACCACCATGAGACCACATTTCTTTAAGGCATTTTTTTCAAACAGTTCATTCCCTTGTCTATGCTATTGCTTACTATTATGCTATGATAGATTTTTTCTAAGAATCCATAGCTTGTTCAAAAGAACCTATTTTAAGCTTTTATCCATAGCAACAAGGCAATGAACTATTTGGCTAAATGCTTTGATAGACATGTATGAAAAATGTGTTAGCATAGACAAGGTAGTGAACTCTTTGAAAAAATGCCTCAAATAAATGAGGTCTCATGGTGATGGGATGGCATGAAAAATGCCATGACAAGAAAATTGCTATGGATTGTCATGGAATTCCATCACCATTGAGACCAAATTTCTTTGAGGATTTTTTTCAAACAATTTGCTTCCTTTTCTATGCTATTTCTTATTAGTATGCTTTGATAGATTTTTTCCACAAGCATCCATAGCTTTTTTGGAAGCACCTATTTTAGGATTGTAGCCATAGCAACAAGGAAGTGAACTATTTGATAAAATGCTTTGGTAAACATGTATGATAAATGTAGTAGCATAGACAAGGCAATGAACTATTTGAAAAAATGCCTCAAAGAAATGTGGTCTCATGGTGATGGAATGCCATGACAATCCACAATAATTTGCTTGTCATGGCATTCCACCACCATGAGACCACATTTCTTTGAGGCATTTTTTTCAAACAGTTCATTCCCTTGTCTATGCTATTGCTTACTATTATGCTATGATAGATTTTTCTAAGCATCCATAGCTTGTTCAAATCACACATTTTTAGGCTTTTAATGGCAACAAGGCAATGAACTATTTATTTCATCTTTGATGAACATGTATGAGAAAAATGTGTTAGCATGAACAAGGTGGTGAACTCTTTTGAAAAAATGCCTCAAAGAAATGAGGGTCTCATGGTGATGGAATGCCATGACAATCAAAAGCATTTGATTTTCATGGCATTCCATCAGTCATGATACCTCATTTCTTTGAGCATTTTCAGAAGAGTTCACTGCCTTGTCTATGATATTGCTTACTATTATGCTTTTGATAGATTTTTCCAAGCATACATAGCTTGTTCAAAAACACTTGTTTTAGGCTTTTAGCCATAGCAACAAGGCAACACTTGAACTATTTGACAAAATGATTTGGTAGAAATTTATGAAAAATGTGGTAGTATAGACAAGGCAATGAGCTGTTTGAAAAAATGCCTCAAAGAAAATGTGGTCTCATAGAATGCCATGACAACCAAATGCAATTGGTGGCTACTCCTAGTTATTTGTTATGCAATGTGGAAGTAATTGCATAACTGCTTAGGTTGACTTTGTAAAAACTATATTGTAATTGAAATTTTGTCATCTATTAGCATCTAGTTATTAGTTATGAAGCGTGAAGCAATGCTTTCAATTTGAAAGATGTGCAATGCAATGTAATCAACGTTATGAATATAAACTACAAAAATCTATTTTTTACTAAGTTACCGGTCAATTTTGGGTTCGGTATCAGGTTCGAGAACCTGGTTTGCCTGTTTGGGAAATTTTTTTTTTTGGGGGTTGGGTTCGTTTTGGGTTCAATCTACAAAAACATATAAAAATCAGAAATATATACATATTTGTAGCAGTAATCAAGTTTAGAATACACCACCATATTAATAGTCAAATAACATAGCAAAAATACACCACCACTTTCATAGTGAAATATTAAAATATTAGTGATCTACTCGAATGTCATGATACAAAATTATAAATTAAAGTTCAAATATAAAAATGTTATGTGTTTACAATTAGCCATTATTGATCATTGACCAATCTGAAAAGTGTGAACATTTTTCTGTGTGGAAGGAAAAGAAGAAAACAATGTTATATAATTATTTACATTGTGAAAGAGCCAAAACCTTTTTCTTGTAGATCATAGAAGAATCTCAGTGACTTTTTGGGTGTCCTTGCCTTGGAATGAAACTATCCTGAGCCATGAATGATTGACCAGGAACTGTGAGAAAGAAATAAGATAAATCACATGCAGCTTGTTGCAATTTCTTTCCTTGGGAAAAAGGGTAAAGTTTTCTTTTCAGGGAGAATCTCCTTTAGAGTTTGAACACATTGATAATTTTCAAGATAGACTTAGCCAAATATGTCATCTAGGTTTGAAGCTTTTAGGTAAAATGTTTGCTTCTTAAAATTTTGTTCAAAATTCAAGATGCAGACTCTCCTCCCTTAGGGAAGAGAAGGCCTATCAAACCTAACACTCTTATGCAACACTCCTTAAGTTCTTTTTGATGCAGTATTAGATGTGAAGTTTCAAAATAGGCATGGTTATATAAATTCTCATCTCACAACTATCATTGCATCAAATTAAGGATTTTCAATCCTTTATGGTCTAGATAAGAGAAGTATGGAATAGTGTTCCAATGCTAAAGTCTTATTGTGAATCTCTTTGCTATGAGTGGTTCAAAAATGAGGAATCTATCTTCTACACCAAATGAGAAATATTCACAATATGTTCTAGGAAGGAATAAGTCCATAAGATTGAGTATGCAAGAAATGAGAATTGCAAAATTGGCTTACATTTGACTTCCAAACATAGAAATTTTCACACTTTTCGATGTTCACACATAAGTCAAAAAAATATATGTGCCTAAGTTGTAAAGTATACACTTGAATACATGTAACTCATATCTATTGAACCATTAATTTATAATTTGCAAATATGGAAACCATCATTAAAAATATTTGTATTAAGGAAATAGCCATGTACGCATACATCAATAAATGTTGATATAAGTATAAAATATAGTTACAAAATAGCCATATAGGCTTATGAGAATGCCATATAGGAATTCAATGTCAAATATATCCAATACAAAATATGTACAAAATTGCCATGTAGGCATACAACAAAGGGCTCTACGCATTCAAAATTCATTTCTCCCCATGCTCCGGTTCAAATACAATTTTCTTTCCCTTTGCTGGGTGATTTGATGGCGATAAGTCTGTCACCCATTTCTGCTATGCTTGAGGAGTGCTCCTGCTACTCCTCCTAGTGTTTAGCTTCTAGTGAAGTTTCAACTGTTACAATAAGAAGTAAAGACATTAATATATAGAAATTACATTATAAAAATCAATATATTTAACAAAATAATCACTTACGTCCATCTCACGATCACTCTCCTTGATGGAAATATTTGCACGCCGATGCTTAGGTGTGCTCAAGCCTTGTATAAACCATCCAAATAGGAATTAAACTACAAATAAATAATGGTTTGATTTTTCACTAAAACTAGTTCATCTATAACAATGAATGTAAATTGAAATTTAGTAATTTTCCTCATACCTCATCAGAGCCATCGAGGATTGTATAGTGGAGGAAACACTAATATCCATTGCCCTCATAATGTTTGGAAGTGTTTCTATCACCAACATCTAAAAATTAAAAAGAAAATTATTCAGTCACAAAAAATTTACAATAGCGATCCATGTGATGACTTATAATGTATGAGATCTAATGAACACAATTTTGAGTACAAGTATTAAAAAGATATATTTCTGATTATTAGTTATCGAATTTGAAGTAATGCTTTGATTTTGAATGATCTGTGTAATGCAACATAAGGTCAACAATATGAATATAAACTACACAAATCTATTAAACTTAGAATTCATTACTTAAGTTCTCTTTAAATTCTATATTACCTCCGTGAACGTTTGATCAAATCTACTGGCACTCAAAGGTGTTTCCTTGAAACCTCCAACAGTACCCTGTTCAACATCCAAAATCACATATTAAAATACCATTTGTAAAACAATGCTAAATTAACACATGTAATAAATGTATAATTGTTTACTAACTTTACATACCCCACCAATAGGTGTACTGCAAAAATAAGTAGGTGGATGACTGGTGTATCCAGTCTCTACACTGTGACCCTACAATTTTATTAAAATAATAAAACTAAATTAGTTAATCTTGCATTTCACAATCAAATTTAATAAATTAAATTCAATGAACATGCTAAATTTTACCTGAGTGTCAATGCCATATGCATCATGCAAAATGTTAGCCATCCTCTCCATCCTCGTAGATGCATATGGATCAGGCTACATAGTAGCAGATGGATCTTGTGTATCACCCTCTTGAGTGCTAGTAGGGTCATACGAACGAGTTGCCCCACAAGATTGACACACATGGGTTTGAAGGCCACCACTTGAAGACTCCCCTAGATGGCACTGTACAATAGGGATAGTGTGATGGATGACACTCTAGGTCAAAGTTGTGATCACCTGCAATGTCTCTATGTTGACACTCTCCTTCGCAATGGTAGGCATCATAATTTTCTCATGAGGTGGTCTAGCGAGAGGTCATCTCCCTTGTCGCGTAGGATCTAGCTATGCATTGGGTCTATCCTGGAACTCCCTCATATCAAAATAATTTTGGATTTGGTTCAATACAAACTCATTATATAGTTTCTTAAGAAAATATTGGGAGACTTCACAATAATTGCACAGTGGGTAGTCAAAGACCATATATCATCTTTCATAAAAATGGTTCTTAATCTCTTGGTGGTAGCACCAATGAATAGGAAACCTCTTTTCATTAAGGGTAAGATTTTGATTTGTTTTAGGGTCAGTGAATAGAGAGCACAAATCACCTTTAGTAATTTTTAAATATTTTACTTGTTTATATGTTAATTTGTCTGCATAATATTCCGTAGCTGTCTGCCTCCTATCTTGCCATCTAGATATTTGTTGGGTGATTGCATCTACATTTTTTAACATGTATTTCAATGAATTTGCTAGAAGCATTCTTTATGTGGTTGAATCATTTGGATCACTGAACCTACTGATAAGATCCTCAATTTTTTTTCTATTGTTCTCAATTTCAGTCCTCAAATTTTCTTGAGTGCCAAGAGGGAATTGAGAGAATGGTGGGGGAGGTTGATTTTGTTGAGGATTTTGCTATTAAGGATTTACCTCCTCTTCTTGTTGAGGATTTTCAGGATTTCCTACAGATTTAAAAAGAAACAATCAAATCTAACCTAAAACAAACAAAATCAATTTCAAACTAAAAAATTCAAAATAAATAGTAAACAATACTTACCTCCTGAATCTCTTTTTCATCGTGGCACCATATTTGCAGACAAAATCCAACTGTTCTTGATAAAATTTGCAGAAGTCCTTCCTCCTAGAACATGAGTGCAAAATTGAGGGTTTTTGGCCACGAGCAGAGCTGAGAAACGGTGAAAAGAAAATGATACACATTTCACTTTTTTTCTTTTAAAAGCACATAACACGCTCACGTTATAACGTGAGCACGTTATGTACTTTCAAAAGAAAAAAAAGTGAAATGTGTATCATTTTCTTTTCACTATTTCTCAGCTCACAAAAGTGCAACCAACTTCATGCACCCACCCTAAAGTGAATTAATTAAATAATTAAAAGTTATTTAATTAATAGATGAAAAAGGACTTTAGAAAATAATTAAATAATTAACATTATCTAATCATGTCTATGAAAATATGAATTATGAAGAAAATGAAGTCGCAGGCTTAGACCAAATTTCAGTGTCTACATTTTTCTCCTCTTTGATATAATGTAATTTTGGTGTTTTGTCAAAGACAATCGATAAAAAGTATGCCCCAGTCATGTCCCACTATAAAATAGGTGAAGGTATGCCCCCTCGGGAAAATTGACAAATTTTCAAAAAAAAATAAAAAAATGGAAATAGTCTCAATTAGTCAATTTGATAGCCATAAATGCAATGAAGTTGACAAAAATGAGTTTTGAGGTGTTTGATGCATGTACGGGTCAATAGAAGTTGGAAGAATAAGTGGACGATAGACAAGGTTGGAGGAAATGCCACCTAAGACCTTAGGTATATATAAAAATTGGGTGAAAATCCAATTCATTTTCACCCTCCAAGTTTAGAAATTTGAGTTTTTTGCTTTGGACCTTCTACCACCATGTCTCCAGTTCCACACTCATAGCATCGCGGTTATCACATTCGGACCTTCAGATGACTTGCAGACGCGGGACTCCTAGTATGTAGTCAGAAACCATCTTTTGAAATTTTTATTTTTGCGCTTTTCTAGGCATTTCTTTTTGTCATGCGTCATTTTATGTTGCACCACATATGCATGCGTATGCGGAACAACACATATGTAAATTCACGTCATAGGATAGCGTAGGTATTTTCGAAGATGAACGCATTTTTTTTTAATTTCAATGCATGTGTATATTTGCATCGCATTTGTAATTAGCAGTAGCACATATAGAATTTTGCAACGCCTTTTTTTAGACACATTTGCATTTTGAATCGTCATTGTTTGGGCATGATTGCATTTGTACACATTTGCATTTGTAAAGTGAATTTTCATTTGTAAAACACATTTGCATATTAGGATGGTACATGTGTCTATTTGTAATGCATTTGCAATTTTAAATGACACATTTGATTTTTTGCAACACATTTGAAAATGAAATTATGACACATGTGACTGGCAGAGAATTTTAGAATTTTGGACTAGGATAGGTTATTGATTCTGACATAAGGCATGCATAATGCCATTGTAGGTTGTATTAGATTGGATATATACCAGAGAGTCAAAATTGTTGACCTTTGACTTTCAAGATTGGCTGTGGAGTGGGGATAAATGGTTCTTGTGGCACTTGGGTCTACACCATGTGACATTCATGCCCACTATTCAGGCCAAACAAGGTCTATTGACTGCTTTGTGCGAGCAGTGGCACTTAGAGACATTGTCGTTTCATCTACCTAGTGGTGAAGCAATGGTGAGATTAGAGGATGTATATAGGATATTGAGATTACCAATTAGAGAAGCTAGGGTGATGTATGATACACAGAGGAGATTTGTTGAGATGTGTAGATACTATCCCCATTAGGACATTAGAAAGTTAGGGATAGATCACTATGAGGTTAGATGGCATGTGTTAGCATAGAGATATGGTAGATTAGATTGTTTATTGTGTATATTGATTGGAGGGTTAGTTCTTCCTAATTGTTGAGGTCATGGATTCCTTTTAGGATGGGGGAGATGCTTGTAGGCATGCTCAAGAGACAGGTGGCATATGTTTGGGGCCCTTGTTTGCTAGCCATGTTGTACTTTCATTTACATGATATAGCTTATAGAGACGCACAGTCTATGAGCTATGGTACCATGCTCTTGGTGGTATGGGTGTGATAACACAACCATTTTTCATTTTCCTATCACAATAGATCTGCAATAGGGATCACCTCATGCCTTCTATTATGTGGGGACAAACACCTAGACACATGTTAGAGACACTAGTTACTACATACATCCTATTGATATGTTGGTTTAGTTCATTTGGAGGTTGTACATGGACTGCCCATAGTGGCCAGATGAGGATGGTAAATTGACATTTTTCTAGTCAACACATTATTTGATTGGATGGATAGTCTCACATGTACATATCATTGAGAGGCATTTTCCAAATAGGGTATTGAGACAATTCGGAGAGGTTCAAGATGAGCCTCAAGGTCGAGTGGAGTATGCTAGATCATCGAGAGAGGTGACTCTATGGGGAGTGGAGATTCTGGTTGTCACAACAAAGGTAGAAATTGATGCCTTACAACTAGTATAGTGGAGTTGGAGAGGTGGAGCATTGGATCTAGGTACCACAAAGGAATATGATCACTAGTGGGTTAGTCATAGGCCAGTTTTGTTGACAAATCCAGATTAGGATGCTCCTATAGAGATGTGCAAGATAGGACCATGAGTTAGATGTGGGAGAGGTGGTAGAGGTGATGGTGGATATGGAGGAGGAGGAGGTCAAAGAGGTGGTGGGAGGGAGAGTCATGGTCCTAGAGGATGAGGCCCATATTTATCACCCATTCGTGAGGAGGAGAGGGAGGGAGAGAATGTTCACATGCTTGATGTTGGTGGAGGTGAAGAGGAGGTAGATGTTGGGATCAGTGGAGAGGAGCATGCGAGAGAGGACATTCCTGAGGAGCATGTAGAGGAGGAGGTAGGTATGGAGGAGACAGAGATGGGTTCTCTTGGTCTGCTCATCAGTTACTAGGACAATGATGATGAGGAGGAGATGGACGACCAGGAGTGGGATTTCTAAGATCAAGATTGTGGAGGAGTGGGAGGATGATGGGATGGAGTAGCCATGACAGGTTGATACAGGTCTTGTTGATTAGGATACAATAGATTTGCATGCTCAAGTGGCATCCTTGATGTTTTGGCCCTTTTATTTTAAGGATTTACCTTGCCTTGGAATGAGCTTAAAATTTTTATCTTGCTTGCCTAAGTGATTCCCCTAAGTTGCACTTTGAAAATCTAAGTTTTGAACAAAGTTTGGGTTTTCACACCAGTTCAGGATTTTCTGCTCAATCTAGATTTTCCCAAATTTCATTCAAATCTTGGTGAAGAGA
The DNA here is from genome assembly GCA_007258455.2 of Sequoia sempervirens. NCBI lineage: Eukaryota > Viridiplantae > Streptophyta > Pinopsida > Cupressales > Cupressaceae > Sequoia > Sequoia sempervirens. The sequence continues at coordinate 10,881 of VDFB02191278.1, forward strand.
TTAACACTACAGTTTAGGAAATTTGGGACTTTTTGGAATTCCACCTGGACTGGATTTTTTCAAAATTTTGTTTTACTGTCAGGTTTTTGAGTTTCTTTAGCCTGTCTTGTCGACTGCATTTATGATCACTCATACGAATTGTGAGGGATGTATTTAATCAGTTTTTTGGGATTTTCTTGCCATTATGCTTTATCATTTGTGTTCTATTGAGTTGGGGTGTTCATTCTTGTGGTGGTTGGCTGAATTTGGCATGTTGAACTTCTGAATTATGGGATTTGGTAGTTGTTTTCTGGGCATCACTGTTGTCAAAGCTTGCTCGGGCATTCAGGGTTGTTGTTTATCATTACTATAATCAATTTACATTTCATCAAATGGTATGTACACATTGCCTATCTTTTGATTGATGAATGTGAGTGGTCCTTTGGCATTCTGGATATGATCAAAGTTTGAATTTCTATGTCTTTGGGTATTTAGGAGCTAGGGTTGCATGATGTTGATTAGATTGATGGTTCCCCAAGTGAGTTTCATGCATGATTTTCACTTTCATTTTGATTGCTTGTGGGCCATAATTATATTTTTAAACCTAGCAGTTGAGTAACCTAAATCTTGAGCTTGTATGTCCATCAATGGTGGATCTTTAGGGTTTCATACCTAGGGCATCACCATTCCCTTTCAATTTGCTTTAAGAGGAGCTTTAAGTTCAATGAAAATCAATAGGAGGTTCAGGTCAAACTTGTAGGCCCAAATTCTCAAATTTGTGCTCGTTCAATCAATTTGAGTGAGATTGTGTGAGAATGTCAATATTCGGGTTTTCCTTCAGTTTTGGGATTTTCCTGTGCTGGTGGATTTCCCTGAGTTTCCTTGTCCCCTCCATTTCCCTGGAATGTGTTGAAAATACAAAATCTTGCCTTCTTCAAGGATTTTTGTCAATCCTAGATTTTCCCGGTTTCTCCTTCATCCCTTAGTTTCCTTGAAGTTCATATGGTATTGTTGTTTTCACAGAATTCCGGTCTGGCCAGATTTTTCTGTACTCTCTTGAAATCTTTGTGGAACTTAGAGATTGGATGAGATGGATGAATGTAACGATGAATTCTTAACATTCCATACTTTTAACTGATAAATTACATGATGTTTTATGCATCCTTTATTCATTTTTGATGATCTATTGTTGATTTTCATGCCTTATTCAGGAAAATTTGCTTGGTTTGGAATTTTTTGAAGTTCCTCCCAAACTGGCTTTTCCTGACTAGCTTGGAATCCTAAACTTCTTATTTTGGTGGTTTATAGTTGATTTAATGGTTTTCTTATGATTTTGAGCTAACACTTTGACAAATATGTTATCAAAAAATGGATTTTTTATGTTAGTATTTGATGGATGTAGGCTAAAGCTAGAAAGGAAGTGGCTAGAATGGCTTAGGGTTATATAGAGGGATCCTCTATCTTAGAAGCAAAAAGAGTTAATTACAACATCAAGAGCAAGATCTTGGAAAGTAAGATAGCCTTTTGAAGTTTTAGACACAAATGTAGGTCGATGGGACTATGAAGAGTTTAAGGCAAGGATGGCACAAAAATATCTTCCAATGTTGACCAGGAGATTAAAGGAATCAGGATTATCTCATATAGCAGGATTTCCACCCATAGTTCAATGTTATGAGTTGGTATTGGAATGTGCCTAGCACTATGACAAAGATTCACAGAGGATAGTCAGTCCTCAAGGGAGAGTATTGGCTAATATTAACCTTGTCTCTATTATACAAACTTTTGATATGCCAGATAGATCTCATGTGGTAGCATTCAATATGGAGGCATCTAAAAGGTACAATGAGGAGGAGACTATTAAGTCACAACATGTTATCAATTCTTGGCTTGAGAATTCAAAGTCTCATTTCTCAAAACTACATAAGCAGTTGCACAGGGAAAAGTTTAAATAAGAAGTCTATAATGCCATCACTTTGCTTAACTAGGTGCTAGGCCTGAAGAGTGTAGGTATGTTTGAGAATTGGATGTTCAATGTTATTGTGAGGATGGAGTAAGAAAATATTAATTATCATTGGGTAGGTGTTATAAGTACTATGATTCATGAGCAAATGTGTAATGTGCTATAGACCAAGACATTCACCATGACTTCCTATTTAGTGTATGCACTTGCAAGATTTCATCCCTATAAAGGATTGAGCACAAGAGGAATATTTGTATAGGATGTAATTTATGAATATCCTCAGTTTCACTTAGGAAGCCCAAGTTACAAGAGGGTGAATGATGAATTCACCATGCATATCACTAGATTGCTCCAAGGCGTAGAGCATATGAGAATATCAAATGATGCTAAGGAGCTAATCAAAAGGTATGGAGCATGGTTCATACAGTTTCCCACCTTCTCCTACATAAGAATTTATGGTTGTCAGAGGGCTCCATACAGGCTTCCAAGGTATCCCACAGACCATGTTATACTTTTGGAGGTTACAAAGAAAATATGTGACTTTGACACCATTGGTAAGAAAGATAAGAATAAAATTGGATTTGGTGGAGACTTTCCTCTGAAGATAGGTATTAGTGAGGTATACCATTCAATTAATTTGGCATATGGTTTTGAGGAGGAAATGAGCACTCTTGGGTTGTCTTACCATTCCAAAACATTGGGTTTTGATATCACTAGTGAAGCACAAAAGAAAGCTAGTAGGGAATACCACCATAGAGATGACATAGAGGACTATTGGGCCAATAGCAAGGATGAGTTTGAGGCAAGAAAAAAGAAACTCTCTAGACTCCTAGTTGTTGTGGTCTAAATGTATAGTGTGAAAATGGTTCGTGATCAGGTGGAAGATGATGGAGACTTAATCCAAAGTCATGATTATCAGCCAATTAAGGACATGCAAATTGGAGAAGTAGACTAGATGGAAGAAGGAAAAACTAAATTAGAACAAATCATGACCCCTGTGATGAGATACACCAAGTTGTGGATCAAACACAAGGTGTGGGAGCTTGAAAGTGAAGGTGTGTCATGCACCTATAATCTGATGGGGGATCTAAAATCCCATTCCACATCTGAGGAAGATCCTAAGGGAAATACCATGCTAGATTCTCCCTTTAAGATTAAGATCAAATTTCCCCAAGTAGAAGAGTAGGAGAAACAAAGGAAACCAAAAGAAAAGAGGAGGACTGCTACTTCAAGGACAAAAAAATATGTAGAGGAAGAACCCAGTGAAGGAGAAGAAAAGGATGGTGCCCCAACACCTAAAAGGAGGAAAATAACAAGAGTTCAAGAAAGAAGGGTGGAACTTCAACTGATCCTTCAAGAGTGGTAAATTTAGAAAGTTATGGAGAAAAGACACAGGTATATGCAAGGAGATCAAGAACTCATTCTCCCAAGGATAATGTGTTGAACAAGGATATTCCTCTAGCAACCTTTGATGCAGAAAAACATAAAGAGACTTCTCCACCCCATGAGCCACATGGTGCATTAGAACAACTAGCAAATGTAGAGCACCCATCAAATGAAGGGAGAGAATAATTTCAAGAAGGTGAGCTTCATAGTGTAGTTGCAGTGATGGAGAAAATTCTATAGACTCCCTTGGTAACTTATGAGGATTCTCCTACTACAAGTGAAAAAGATAGACCTCTTTAGACAAAGGAAATTCTTGTTAATACTCCATCACCAATACATGAAGAAGAGAAGCATGGTAGAGAAAAGTATGACAAAGATGAAAAGTTTCCTAACAACCAGGAAGATGGACCCAAAGGTCAGCAGGAAGAAGTGGGATAGAGTGAAGTACAGTTAGAGTCTGTTGTTCTAGGTTGGCTGGATAAAGAAATAAAGAGAAAGAGAATTGTTGTCAATAACACCCCTCTCAATTTGGACGAGCTACTAGAAAAAATGGGAAAAGGTAAAGGAAAGAAGAAGGATAGAGTCATTTCCAAGATTGAAAGGGATGAAGCAAAAACTAGAGTGGTCCACATTGCTACTCCTGCCACCAAAAGGAATAGAGATGAGGTTACTGGGAGTGATTACAACATTGAGACCATCAACCTAGGACCCACCTCAATGGAATAGGACATTGAAGAATATGAGGGTTCAAGTGTTGTGATCCTGGGGAGATTGAGGGAAGAAGCACAAGCTAAATAGGAGTTGAAGAATTAAAATGAAATACTTAAGAAGTATTTGGAAGATTTGATGAAACCCCTACTATCCATTAGTTCCTCATCTTTTGCTACAAGTTTCCTACCCCAAGAAACTATACCTGAGCTGGAAAGACTAAAGGCTACTACTCTTTCCATAGTGAACTAGTTACAAAGGGTGAAAACTAAAGGAGATGATGCTATCAAGGACATCCTTTCAACTAGAGGAGATGCAATGAGGGAAATAGATTGGTTGAAAGATGTATTGGCTCAAGATAAAGAGGATGTAGATCTCCTATTGTAGAAGACCAAGACTATCATGGAATACACTAAAGATAAGCTAGTGAGTGATGGAATTATCTCTTCCTCTAGAGCTGTAGAACCTTAGGAATGGTTTGAATCTTTGCAAATAAGGAAAAAGGTTTTGAAGAAGATATATAAGTAGAGGAGGAAAATTGAGGATGCCATGCCTAATATCTATGATAGATGCATATTATTCTTTGAAGTGATGATAGGGAGAAGGAAGTTTTCACCAAAGCATTTGAGCTTTGAACAATTGAAGAAATGGTGGCGAAATGCATATTCTCTAGTCATTGAGGATCCAGTTATTGAGCATTAGTTGGATGATGTGCCCATTTATATTGTAGTCATTGAGAAATATCAATCCAGTAGGGTTGAGTGGGATAAGTCGGTGGAGAAATCAAGAGAAAATATTAGATCCATCGAAAGGATAATTAAGTTTTTACCTTTGCCACCTATAGTCAACATGGAAAAGGTGCTTGTGATGGTGCATGATAGGCTGGATCGAAATAAAGACAAAGGGGAAAGCAGCTAAAGCAAGGCCACATCAGAATTTGTGCTTCCCTATTATTTTGCATGCATTGGTTTGAGCTACATTGGAGATCCTAGGGAAACCTAGATGGAATTCATGCATTTAATGCATATTTTATCTTATTTTTAATTCCTCTTGTCTAACTTGTTTTATGGCCATTTATTATTATTGTAAATTCTAATTAGGTTGACATGCATTGGGGATTTCTATTAATATGGAATTCTTCCTCATTTATAATGGCTACAAAGATAGATAGTTTTGATGCTAGAGCCAATTGAGCAGTAGAGAAAGAGTTAGAAGTTAGTTCATTTTGAGCAAGTGTTGTAATAGAATACTTGAATTGTTGCTACTTTGGGTGATTCAATACAATTGTAGGCATTGCTCTTTCGGTGAATTCTCTTGTGTTGATTTATCTTGCATGGTTCTTGTGATTCTATCTTTGGAATTGCTTAAGTTATTTGATAAATGCATTAGGTTTAATGTTAGATAAATTGATAGTGTTTAGTTGTACTTGAAGTATTTGCAACAATCCCTAGTCCATACTTTTCACAACCAACTAATTGTTAGTTGCTTTGCAAAGTTAGCCTGGACTTTTATATTCATTGTCCTTAGTTCAATTGTGGAGGTCTATTCATTTCGATTGCAATAGGGTTGTTTTGAATGAATGTTCATGATTTGAAAATATTAAGTACCTTAGACAATTGCACTATTTCTATAAGATTGCAGATCCATCTGGGTCAAGTAGAAATCAGTTTATGAGGGATTGGTCCATTTCAAGTGTTTTTAATTTGCATTGTTAATCTTAGTAGTGTTAAATTTAGAAATCTCTTTGAAACCATTATCTTTTGTTATTTATTTTGTCATTTGGGTTAGATTTAGGATTTAAGTATCATCATATTGTTAGATCTAATAAAATAAAGATTTAGTATTTGCTTATAGTAAGGTCACATTGTTATTACCAACATTTTCACATTTATCACTGAGTTGTTTATGCATTGTCAAGACCTGATATTAGAGACGTTGGGGTTATCTCTTGAGGCTTACGGATAGATATTTACCTTTCAAGAGAGATAGGATTTCCATATTCTATCTGAGTTGTTGTTGTGCAGAAAACACCATCAATAGATTGGCATTAGAAGGAGGGCCTGAAAATTCAATCTGGATCATTTTATGTCTTCCATCTCTCCTGAAAGATTTAGAAGAAGAACCAAATCTACTCCAAGGGATGAGTAATTTCAAGAGTTACCAGCCCCTACTAGGTCAAGAAGGACCAACAAAAGGGGAGAATGATCATCCACCGAACCATCTCCATGATCCCCATCTGCATCAAGTTTATCTTAATCTGAGTCTAAAAATATTCCCATTCAACAACCTCAACCAACCATAAATCAACCATTACTACCCCCACCTCCACCAATGGATTTCCTAGCTAATAACCTGTCTCCATTGAGTTTTGCTAATTACAATGTCATGCCCAAGAACCCTGAACACTTTTGTTCAAAATTCCATGTTAATGATCCTAATAGAACTACTAAGGAACACATCAAGATCTTTTAGACTGGTCTTAAGGATAGAGGAATCAATCATGAGGATGCAGCATGTAGACTCTTTCCTTATTCCTTGGGAGAGGATGCATTCTGTTGGTACAATCATTTACCTGCTGGATCTATCCAGAATTGGACTAAATTAGAGATTGCATTTCTACAAAATTTTAGGATCCCCATTAGTCCCAATGAACTCTATCTTTAGTTCACTAATGTTAAGAGAGAATTCCATGAGCCTATAGGGTCCTTTAACAATAGTTTCATCATTCCTATACCTGACTGTAGACCCCTTATGTTGTTGATGATCCCACTACCTTAGAAGTCTATTATGAGGGACTTGACAGTCTGACAGCTACCTTCATGAAATGGAGAAACAACCCTCCTAATACCCTACTTGATGCATATGCAAAGGATGTGAAGGTTAGCACTGCTTTAAGGCAACATTTTTCTAGGCCTTTACCATCATTAGAACCCACTGCTCACCCTGGACAAGTCCTAGCTCTCAACCAGGCTCTTGCTAATCACACTCCCATCATGAATCCAATACCTCAGTTGCCTCTAGTCCCTCACCCAGGACCTCCTGTGAGTCAAGTTCCACCCAAAATCATCTACCCTCAGCAAAATGTAAATCAACCTCTCCATACATAGCCTTAGGCTAGTTTTCCCATGTATCTACAAAATTTTGAAGTATTAAATCAATCACTGAATGCCCATGCTACAATAGGATATCCCCAAAATAATGTGAACTATCCTCCATACAACAATCTTGACAAGGAAAGATTGGATGAATTGACTGAATAAGTGAAAAAGTTGAATATGGAGGTAACTTATTTGAGGAACCAGAAAAGTTAGTTGCAAGCTACTCAGAGAAATATATAGTCCAATCAGAGTAGAGAAAGTCAAGAAAATCAACAAGGATGACATTTTGATAGGGGGAAACATCCTGAAAGAGGGTATAATAATGAAAGAGGGTATAATAATGACAAAGGGTATAATAATGATAGAGGACATAATTATGAGAAAGGACAATCCTCAGGCCAAAACTTTGATAGAGGGAAAGTTGGTGGACAAGGGTTCGACAAGAGACATCCACCTAGACAAAACATGACTTGGAATATGAGGCCTAACAATGGAGGAGTCTCCACCCCATTTGATCAACCAATCAATCAACCAGTCAGTCAAGAGAAGCCTCCTAGTGGTGTATATTTCACTGAGGCTACTTTATCAGGATGGTGTAGGCTCCATAAAATGAGTCAACATTCTGAGTTAGATTGTCAAGAGTTCTAGACAATAGATTCAATTTTTTTAGTATGAAGTGGAGAATAATGTAGGTAGTTAGGAAATGGTGCCATCTACTCCCTATGATTCATTAGTGTTGCTACTGAATCATGCCCCTTTTCCACAAAGCAAGGAAAATATACTTGAAGAATCAGACTAGCTAAAGGAAGAGGCAGACCAGGTGTGCAATGGGGATGAGATTACATAGTTGTTTGATGAAAATCCATTGAATAACAATGGCCCCATGGATGAAGAAGAAGTTTATGTTGAAGAGGTATAGACCTTCTAGAGGTCTATTAAGAAGTATGATCTAAGGGACTTGCCACATAGACGTCCATAGGTTGGACACCCCTTCACCACTTCCATTCCACTAAACAGCTTCACTACGCCTCCAGATCGTAATGCTAGCAATAATCCGCAACATCCTCAGGTGTCTAGGAAATATTTATCTCAAGATCAAGGACATATGGACATGCCAAAAGGGAAAGGTGTTGATGCAAACAAGGACAAAGTGGTGGAATACCCAAAGGAGACCCCTGCTGATCTGAGTGAGGAACAATTGGCCATATATGTTGTGGAAAAACTCAATAAGCTAAAGGTAAGCCTCTCTGCATTTGAATTATTGAGAGTTTCAACCATTAGGAATGTAGTTCTAGGAGCTTATAATGCAAATTCCATATCACAAGATAAATCAGTTAGTGAAAGTGTCAATAAATCATCCAATTCTCAGTCGGTAGGAAGGAAAAATCAAACTCATAATCAAGTCCACTAGCCTCCTAGAGATAAGGGAAAAGAGAAGGAAAAAAATCAAGTTGCTCAAGTGGATATTCCCTTAACTCCATTTCAAGGGAAAACAGACACTCCTCCATTCCTAATCTTTGTTTGTATATTTGGTAAGAACTTGCACAACTGTTTGTTGGATTTGAGTGCTTCCACCAATGTAATGCCTTTTGGTGTTTGTAGAGCTATGGGTATTACTCCTGCTAATTCCCAAAAGAAAGTTACAGAGCTAGATAGAACCAAAGTTAATGTTGTAGGGGAATTAAACATGATTCATATGTAGGTTGCTTCTGACCCTATAATTCAATAGGTTATTAATATACAGGTGGCTGATATACCCGATGCTTATGGCTTGATTCTGGGAAGAGACTTCACTAGGGCCTTGAATGGATATGTCTCAACTGATCACTCTCACATGTGGCTTCCCTAGAAGGGAGTGCCAAACCAGATTAGAATTGAAAGAGAACCTAGGATGAAATACATGATTATAGAATATTAGAATACTTCCAATGAAATTATGATATCAGAAGTAAGTATGGGTAATTACATTCTTGCAACCCCTTTTGAGGAATTTGAGACAGAACAAATCCTTATGTTACATGCTACACCTATTGATCTCACAATAGAATCTAGTGGTACTGAAGCTCTGGTGGAACCAGTTGAAAATGATGATGATCCTGAAGATAATTAGCTTAGTTTGCTAGATAATTTCCAAGAATTCATTCATAAGTGCATTGAAGATCAATTCCAGTTGGATAGAGGAATGAATTTTGGAGAGCTACTCTTGCCAAATTGGTGTAGGGTGCATAATTCCCCCCATTTAGAATTGGACTATTTCTTGTGCCAGGCTGCAGTAGAAAAAATATAGAAGTGTATCAACCCCACTCCAGCAGTCAAAATTAATATCTAGAATGTCCAAGAGGATCCTAAAGGGAAAAAGGCGATGCTTTCTGAAGAACCATCCAGCAGCAATAGTGCAAGAGTTACATCAAGGAAGTCTACAGTTGTTGGTTGTTGGACTTTAAGATTTGATGGATCCAAATCAAAGCAAGGGGCTGGCACATGATTTGAGCTAATTATTCCAAGAGGTAAGAATTTCTTTGCTACTCATAGACTTCAATTTAATTGTATGAATAATTTAGTAGAATATGAGGCTTTGGTCCATGGGTTGCTCATGGCACTAAAGAAAAAGGTCAATATTTTGCAAGTCTTTGGGGATTCTAAGTTAGTGTTTAAGCAAGTTAGGAGACAATACTCTTTTCATGACTGAAGAATGACCAATTATAAAAACAAAATATGGGACCTTGTTGAAGGATTTGATGCCTTCAACATTTAGTTGATACCACACAATAAGAATCAAATGGCTGACTCTCTTGCCAGGAAGCTAGTACATTGCAACCTCTGTCTCTTTCTAGATTGAAGAAGTTTATGGTGGAACTAACCCTAGTACCTTCAGTACCTAACAACGTTACTAATTTCTAGGTATTTGAAGATGATAAGCACATTTAAGATTTTATCACAAGCTCAGATGTCTTTGCTTCTCAAATTATTGATGAAACCGAACTCCAAGAAGTAGAGATGGATTTGGAAGGGGTAATTAATCTAAAGACCAATACTATTCCTAGAGGGATGGTGCAATTAGAAAGGATTTTTGATTTGGATAAGGTCAAAGATCAAGAATAGGATGCCAAGAAAGAGTCCATTAGTGGACAATGCAAAAAGTATAATATGGGGATTCATGTGGATGTCAAGAATGTATTCATTGGTAAAGTATGTACTCCAGAAGAGAGGAAAGGGATAATCGATGCATTACATACATATGAAGATTTGATAGCCTAAAGTTATGAAGACCTCAAGACCTATGAAACATCAATTAAAACTCACACTATCCCTCTCAATCCAGGAGTAAGACCCTTCAGGTAGAGGTAGAGGCCCATCAATGCTCTACTCGAACCAGTAATTCAAAAGGAAGTGTAGAAGCTGCTATCTTCCAGAATCATATTTCTAGTTAGACATTCAACCTGGGTTGCAAACTTGGTTCCTGTAAGAAAAAATAATGGGGAAATCATACTCTGTGTGGATTTTAGGAACCTTAACAGAGCATCAAAAAAGGATAATTATCTAGTACCCTCACTAGATGAAGTACTTCAGATTGTCAATGGATCTCAGATGATGCCTTTCTTGGATGGATACTCAGGATACAATCAAGTTATGGTGCAATATGAGGACAAACATAAGACTACTTTCACCACCAAGTGGGGCACTTTTTCCTACAGGAGAATGCCCTTTGGCTTGATCAATGTTGGATCCACCTTCTAGAGAGCTATGGAAATTGTTGTTAAAGACATAATTAGTAAATGCATAATCATTTATATGAATGATCTGATAGTCATTTCCAAGAAGAGAGTTGATCATATCACAGATTTGCGCAAAGTGTTTTAGAAGTGCAAGGAATTTGGTATATCTCTCAATCCAAAGAAATCCATCTTTGGAGTTATGGAGGGAAAATTGTTGGGGCACGTTATCTCTGAGAAAGGAATTGCCATTGATCTAGAATGAGTGGAAGCTATACTCAAGATCCAGCCACTTGCTAGCAAGAAAGAAATGAAATCATTCTTTGGAAAAATCAACTTTGTTAGGAAGTTCATCACTGGATTTGCAGAAATAGTCAAGCCACAATGTTGAAGCAGGAAGCCAAAGTTGAATGGAATGCAAAAGCTAAGGAAGCATTTGTAGAGATAAAAATGGCTATTGTTGATGCTTTGGTTTTGGTGAGTCCAGATTATGCTAAGCCATTATATATATATATATATATATATATATATATATATATATATAAGTTTGCTTTTGATCATTCCTATACTACTATGTTGACTCAAAAATTTGAACAAGGAAATGAACATCCCATAGCATTCATGAGTGCATGATTGAAAGATTCAGAACTAAGGTACCTGATTGTGGAAAAGTAGGCTTATGCCTTAGTCAGAGCTGTGAATAAATTCAGACACTATATCCTTAAAAACAAGGTCTTTGCAATAATTTCAAATCTTGTAGTCAAATTGTTGTTGATGCAAAATGAGCTAGGAGAGTGTAGAGCTAAATGGGTAACTATGTTACAAGAATATGATATTGAGATTCAACCCATGAAGCTGGTAAGAGGGCAAGGACTTACAAGGACAATGGAAGAAATAGGCCCTGATCTTGCAACCCAGCATTACAATCTAGAGGATGTTTCTCCCAGTGAATGGTATGATGATATTGTTCACTATCTTGTGACTCACAGATGCCCTAACCATCTTATGTAGTACAAAGAAGGGAAATACATTTGAAGAGTGACAGTTTCATGCTAAAGGGAGCTATTCTATCTAAGAAAAATCATGATGGTTTTTACTTAAGGTGCCTAGGAAAAGCAGAATTTGAAAGAGTAATGTTGGAATTTCATGACAGATATGGTACAGGCCATGGATCTGCACCTTCTACAACAAATCAGATTCTGAGAGCTAGTTACTATTGGCCCACACTATTTAAGGACACACACAACCATGTCAAAACTTATCAAGTGTGTCAGACTACAACCAGAGAGAAGTATGTAGCACTCCCACTTCAACCAATCTTTGAGGTAAAACCTTTCGCACAATGGGAAATGGACTTCATAGGTCCAATCAATCCACCTTCCTCTTCAGGTCACAAGTATATTCTTATTGTTACTAATTATTTCACAAGATGGACTGATGCCCTTGCTTGCAAGCAATGTACTTTTGAGGTGGTAATCAATTTCATCGAATCAGGTATTATTAACCATTCTGGATGTCCTATGTCTTTGGTTTGTGATAATGGTCTTGCATTTGCATCATTGAAATTCTCTAACTGGGCCTTTGATCATGGAATTATAATTAATTTTGCATCCAATTATTACCCTTAGGGTAATGATTTGGCTGAGTCTTCCAATAAAAATCTCCTAACTATTATTCACAAGCTATTAGAAAGAAATCCTAAGGATTGGCACACACATCTCAGATTTTCTCTCTAGGTAGATCATACAAGACAAAAGACTTCCATAGGAATATCCCCTTACCACATGGTTTATGGGTTAGAGCTTGTGTTTCCTATTCAGTTAAAAATCCCCACCCTACAGTTCATTAATGAATATTATGATGACGGGGATAAATGTGAAGCTCGACTTGCTGAGTTGTTACACCTTGAGGATAAAAGAGACGAAGCCCTAGAAAACTTTTCCAAACATTAGGGGGTAGTCAAACCGTGGTTTGATAGAAGAGCCAGGGTAAAAGCCTTTCGGATTTCTGACTTGGTTCTTTACTGGTATAAAGCCCATGACCATAAGGGGGAACATGGTAAATTTGAAAAACTTTGGCTTGGCCCTTGTTAAATTTTAAAGATCCTAGGAGATAATTCTTTTTGCTTGTAAACTCTCACTAGGGAGGATATCCCACTGCCCATCAATGGGTAGTATTTCAAGCATTATTTCCAATCTTGAGCTATTTTCAACTCTTTTCCTATACATAGTTAGAGTAGGTTTCCCTTTCTATTTTGCTTTGCTTTTCTTTGGTTAGAGTAGGTTTCCCTTTCTGTTTTGCTTTGCTTTGCTTTGGTTGGAGTAGGTTTGCTTTTGATTTGGTATATTTTTGCTCTACTTTTGCTTTGGAGGTCTTCTTGTTTTCTTCTAGATGTGTTGCACCGACATGGCAAATATGCTTTTACCTAGGACTATTTTGAGTATATCCTTAATGAACTTTAATCATGTGTCTTGAATGGATGGTTGAGGTCTTTGTTATCGTCAAGAAGTATAAATGTTTGATTTTAGAAAGATGGGTCACTAGTTTGATTTGAATTTGAAGTATTCTAAAATCTTATATCTTTCATACATCTTAAGAATCCTGAAGTTGCAGTAGGGTTCTTGTGAGGTGTTGTTAGGTGAAAAATATTATTTCTACTTCAGTGCCACTATGGTTCTCAGCCCTAAGTGTGAACTTCATTGTTCACAGGTTGAAATAAAAAAAAGTGAAAAAGAAAAGAAATGTCAAAAGAAGGAAAAAGAGAAAATATTGAAGATCAAATGAATTCAACTTATTAGGAGTATCCAAATATCTCTATCGGGGTTATAAATGTTTGGCTGACAATAAAGCTATGATTGGGAGAGTCACAGTGATAACCTCATCAGGGCTATAGATGCCTAACTAGTAGCGAGGCTCTATCTAGGTTGCTTTTGGAGTTAGAATCTTTACATAGCCTGACCTAATTAAACTTGGCTAATGCAGTAGCTCAAGGAGAGAAATGAAATCATGTGCACACACTTGCATTTTCAGTTTATGGAAGGTTTAGTCTACCTTTGTTTTTAATTCTTTAATCTTGGATTTTGATTTGTTTTTCTAATAGGGGAGGATCAAAACCAGAGATTTTGGGTTCATGATTCTTGTTCATCATCAAATGCTCTGGAGCATTTCTCCAGCAGAGTTGCCATTTGTTGTGCATTTTTTCCACACACACCCCACTGAAAGCAGGGACCCTCTTTTTCTTTTATCCTTAATGTTTTTTCCCTTTGATTTTGAGGATTTACCTTGCCTTAGCATGAGCTTAAAATGTTTATCTTGCTTGCTTAAGTGATTCCCCTAAGTTGCACTTTGAAAATATAAGTTTTGAATGAAGTTTGGCTTTTTACATTAGTTCGAGATTTTCTGCTTCATCTAGATTTTCCTAGATTTCATTCACATCCTAGCAAAGAGATTAACACTACAATTTAGGAAATCTAGGACTTCGCGAAATTCTGCCTACACCAGATTTTTCTGAAATTCAGTTTTCTTGTCGGGTTTCCAAGTTTCTTTAGCCTATCTTGTCGACTGCATTTATGATCACTTGTACAAATTGTGAGGGATGTATTTAATCAATTTTTGGGGATTTTCTTGCCATTATGCTTTATTATTTCATTTTATTGAGTTGGGGTGTTCAATCTTGTGGTGCTTGGTTGAATTTGGTGTGCTAAACTTTTGAATTATGGGATTTGGTAGTTGTTTTCTGGGTGTCACTGTTGTCAAAGCTTGCTCAGGCATTCAGGGTTGCTGTCTATCATTGCTATAATCGATTTCCATTTCATCAAATGGTATGTACATGTTTCCTATCTTTTTATTGATGAATGTGAGTGGTCCTTTGGCATTTTGGATATGATCAAAGTTCAAATTTCTATGTGTTTGGGTATTCGGGAGCTAGGGTTGCATGATGTTGATTAGATTGATGGTTCCCAAGGTGAGTTTCATTCTTTCTTTTCACTTTCATTTTTCTTGTTTGTGGGCCATGATTATATTTTGAAACCTAGCAGTTGGGTAACCTAAATCTTGATCTTGTCTTTGCATCAATGGTGGATCTTTAGGGTTTCATACCTAGGGCATCGCCATTCCCTTTCGATTCACTTTATGAGGAGATTTAAGTTCAATGAAAATCAATAGGAGGTTTAGGTCAAACTTGTTGCAGGCCCAAATTCCTCAAGTTTGTGATCGTTCAATCAATTTGACCAAGTTCATGTGAGAATGCCAATATTTGGGTTTTCCTCCAATTTTCGGATTTTCCTGTGCTGGTGGATTTCCTCGAGTTTCCTTGTCCCCTCCATTTCCATGAAATGTGTTGAAAATATGGAATCTTTCCTTCTTCATGGATTTTCGTCAATCCTAGATTTTCCCGGTTTCTCCTTCATCCCTTTGTTTCCCTGAAGTTCATATGGTATTGTTTTTTTCACAGAATTCTGGTCTGGCCAGATTTTTTCAAACTCTCATGAAAGCTTTGTGGAACTTAGAGATTGGATGAGATGGATCAATGTAGCAATGAATACTTAACATTTCATGCTTTTAACTGATAAATTACATGATGTTTTATGCATTCTTTATTCATTTTTGATGATCTTTTGTTGATTTTCATGAATTACTTAGGAAAATCCACCTCGTCTAGAATTTTTTGAAGTTCCTCCTAGACTAGTTTTCCCCGGTTAGTTTGGAATCCTGACTTTCTTAGCTTGGTGGTTTATAATTGATTTAATGGTTTTCTTATGATTTTGAGCTAACACTTTGATGAATATGTTATCAAAAATTGGATTTTTTATGTTAGTATTTGATGGATGTAGGCTAAAGCTAGCAAGGTAGTGGCTGGAATGGCTAATGGTGATATGGAGGGATCCTCTATCTCAGAATTAGAAAGAGTTAAATTGGACATCAGAAGCAAAAACCTGAAAAGTAAGATAGCCTTAGTTTGGTCTGAACCTTCAGACACAAATTTAGGTCAATGGGACTATGAAGAGTTTAAGGCAAGGATGGCACAAAAATATCTTCCATTGCTAGCCAAGATATTAAAGGAATTAGGATTATCTCATGTGGTAGGATTTCCACCCATAGTTCAGTGTTATGAGTTGGTATTGGAATGTTCCTAGCACTATGATAGAGATTCACAGAGAATAGTTAGTCCTCAAGGGAGAGTATTGGCTAATATTAACCCTATCTCTATTGCACAGACTTTTGATATGCCAGATAGATCTCATGTGGTAGCATTCAATATGGAGGTAGCTAAAAGGTACTATGAGGAGGATACTATTAAGTCACAATAGGTTATCAATTCTTGGCTTGAGAAGCCAAATTCTCCTTTTTCAAAACTGCCTAAGTAGTTGCACAAGGAAAATTTTAAACAAGAAGTCCATGATGCCATCACATTGCTTAGCTGGGTGATAGGCTTGAAGAGTGTAGGTATGTTTGAGAATTGGATGTTCCATGTTATTGTGAGGATGGAGCAAGAAAATATTAATTATCATTGGGTAGGTGTTATAAGTATTGTGATTCATGAGAAAATGTGTAATGTGCTACAGACCAAGACATTCACCATGACTTCCTATTTAGTGTATGCACTTGCAAGATTTCATCCCTATAAAGGATTGAGCATAAGAGGAATATTTGGAGAGGATGTAATTTATGAATTTTATCCTCAATTTCACTTAGGAAGCCCAAGTTATAGGAGGGTGAATGATGCATTCACCATGCATATCACTAGATTGCTCCAAGGTTTAGAGCATGTGAGAATATCAGATGATGATAAAGAGCTGATTAAAAGGTATGGGAAATGGTTCATACAGTTTACCACCTTCTCCTACATAAGAATTGATGGTTGTCAGAGGGCTCCATACAAGCTTCCAAGGTATCCCATGGACCATGTTATACTTCTGGAGGTTACAAGGAAAATATGTGACTTTAACGCCATTGTTAAGAAAGATAAGCATAAAACTGGATTTGGTGGAGACTTTCCTCTAAAGATGGGTACTAGCAAGGTATGCCCTTCAATTAATTCAGCCTATGCTTCTAAGGAGGAAATGAGCACTCTTGAGTTGTCTTACCATTCTAAAAGGCTAGGTTTTGATTCCACTAGTGAAGCACAAAAAAAATCTAGCAAGGAATACCACCACAAAGATGACATAGAGGACTATTGGGCCAATATCAAGGATGAGTTTGAGGTAAGAAAAAATAAATTCTATAGACTTCTAATTGATGTGGTCTGAATGTATATTGTGAAAATGGTTCTCAATTAGGTGGAAGATGATGGAGACTTAATCCAAATTCATGATTATGATCCAATTAAGGAAAGGCCAATTGGAGAAGTAGACTAGCTAGAAGAAGAAAAAACTAAATTAGAACAAATCATGACCCGTATGATGAGATACATTAAGTTGTGGCTCAAACACAAGGTGTGGGAGCTTGAAAGTGAAGGTGTTCCATGCACCTATAATCTGATGGGGGATCTAAAATCCCATTCCACTTCTGAGGAGTTGGCTGAGGAAGATCCTAAGGGCAAGACCAAGTTGGATTCTCCTTTTAAGATTAAGATCAAAGGTCTCCAAGCAGAAGAGTAGGAGAAACAAAGGAAACCAAAAGTAAAGAAGAGGACTGCTACTTCAAGGACAAAAAAATCTATAGAGGAAGAACCCAGTGAAGGAGAAGAAAAGGATGGTACCCCAACACCTAAAAGGAGGAAAATAACAAGGGTTTCAAGAAAGAAGGGTGGACCTTCAACTGATCCTTCAACAGTGGTAAATGTAGAAAGTTCTAGAGAAAAGACACAGGTATACACAAGGAGATCAAGAACTCCTCCCAAGGATAATGTGTCAAAGAAGGATATTGCTCCAACAACCTTTGATGTAGAACAACATAAAGAGCCTTCTCCACCCCATGAGCCACATGGTGCATCAGAACAACCAATAGATGTGGAGCACCCATGAAGTGAAGGTGGAGAATAATTTCAAGAAGGTGAGCTTCATAGTGCAGTTGTAGAAATGGAGAAAATTCTACAAACTCCCTTGGTAACTTATGAGGATTCTCCTGCTAGAAGTGAAGATGATAGACCTATTCAAATAGAGGAAATTCTTGTTAGGACTCCATCACCATTACATGAAGAAGAGGAGCATGGTAGATAAGAGCATGATAAAGATGAAGAGTTTCCTGAGAAGCGGGAAGATGTACCCAAAGGTCAGCAGGAAGAAGTGGGACATAGTAAAGTACAATTAGAGTCTATTGTTCTAGGTTGGCTGGATAAAGAAATAAAGAGAAAGAAAATTGTTGTGGATGATACCCCTCTCAATTGGGATGAGCTACTAGAAAAAATAGGAAAAGGTAAAGGAAAGAAGAAGGCCAAAGTCATTTCCAAGATTGAAAGGGATGAATCAAACAACAGAGTGGTCCAAATTTCTACTCCTACCACCAAAAAGAATAGAAATGAGGTTACTAGGAGTGATTACAACATGCAAACCATCAACCTAGCACCTGCCTCCATGGAGTAAAGATATTGAATAATATGAGGGTTCAAGTGATATGATCCTGGGGAGATTGAGGAAAGAAGCACAAGCTAAAAAGAGTTGAAGAAAGAAAATGAAAAACTTAAGAAGTATTTGGAATATTTGATGAAACCCCTGCTATCCATTAGTTCCTCATCTTCTGTTGCAAGTTTCCTGCCTGAAGAAACTATATCTGAGCTAGAAAGAATGAAGGCCACTACTTTTTCCATAATGATTTGGTTACAAAGGGTGCAAACTAAAGGAGATGATGCTATCAAGGAAATCCTTTCAACCAGAGGAGATGCAATGAGGGCAATAGATTGGCTGAAAGATGTATTGGCTCAAGATAAAGAGGATGTAGATCTCTTGTTGCAAAAGACCAAGACTATCATGGAATACACTAAATATAAGCTAGTGAGTGATGGAATTCTTGCTTCCTCCAGAGCTGCAGAACCTTGGGAGTGGTTTGAAGCTTTGAAAATAAGGAAAAAAGGTTTTGAAGAAGATATATAAGCAGAGGAGGAAAATTGAAGATGCCCTAACTGATATCTATGATAGATGCATCTCATTCTTTGAAGTGATGACAGGAAGAAGGAAGTTCACACCAAAGCATTTTAGCTTTGAACAGTTGAAGAAATGGTGGTGAGATGTGTATTCTCCAATCATTGAGGATCCAGTTAGTAAGCATCAGTTGGATGATGTGCCCACTTATATTGTAGTCATTGAGAAATATCAATCTAGTAGGGTTGAGTGGGCTAAGTCGGTGGAGCAATCAAGAGAAAATATTAGATCCATCGAAAGGAGAATTAAGGTTTTACCTTTGCCACCTATAGCTGACTTTGACAAGGTGCTTGTGATGGTGCATGATAGGGTGGATTGAAATAAAGTCAAAGAGGAAAGCAGTTAATGCAACGTCACATCGAAATTTGTGCTTCCCTATTATTTTGCATGCATTGGTCTGAGCTACATTGGAGATCCTAGGCTGACCTAGATGGAGTTCATGCATTTAATGCATATTTTATCTTATTTTGAATTCCTCTTGTCTGACTTTTTTTATGGCCATTTATTATTATTGTAAATTCTAATTAGGCTGACATGCCTTGGGGGTTTCTATTAAGATGACATTCTACCTCATTTGTAAGGGCTAGAAAGATAGATATTTTTGATGCTAGAGAAAATTGAG
>VDFB02191281.1:0-12121 GCA_007258455.2 Sequoia sempervirens
AGTATTCTATAAGCAATATATTGATAATGCCAAATGATTTATGGTGTTGTACAACTCTACCTATCATCATAGTTCTGTTGTTCCCCCGAGAGAATCTTGCAAAGACAAGTTTACAATACCAAGTAAAATAATATGAAAAAGACTTACTTCCATAAAAATTAAATGATTATTCTCACAATGGCAATTGTCTAATTACAACAACAATTCCATGAAAGGTTATCCATGCTTCATAAGAGATGACTAATCATACATACAGACTACAAGATGCATAGAAAAAGCATTACACTTTAGAACAACAAAGGGCTAACAAGGGAAGGAGTTAAGAAGCGTCTGGATTGAAGAGAAAATGTGTAGGGAAAATGTTGATCACTGTCAAGAGAATAGAACTTGTAGAACATATTCTTGACCTAATCAAGCTCTTGAACAACTTAAAAAAATTTAAAATACTAACACATACATGAGACATGTAATGAACTTCCAATATCTGCTATCTTTTTTTTTTTGTATTGAAAATAGTTTAAGGTCCATTACATATCATGAAAATGCCCATCCGACATTAGGATCAGTACAACATCAAAGAATTTCCATAAAAAGAAATATACCGTATCAGTACTTTACACAGTAAGAAAGAAACCAAAAACAACCAGTTGTTTTCAAAACTAGCATAGACAATACAAATTGATGTTAACAGCAACACAAGTTGTTGCTATTCAAATCAACGTAAACAATACATAGTGTTGATTACGTTCTCCTCATTGTTGACTTCTTCAATATCAAGGTTCGCCATTGTTTCTCCTTGGGGGTCCAACTGTTGGGGGCCGCGTTGTCTTTCTGGGCTTGTAGCTTCATCAATTGCTCTCTAGAGCTCATCAAATGTTTGTTGGAACAACACGGTCTCTTCCAAGCTCAACCTACAGGCGGGTCCACTTCTCAAATCCTCTCTGGTATTGTTAGCATCACCTTTAGTTATTGACTTCAAGAAATTCTCCATTGAGATCTCCACAAGAGTTGAAACCTGCAGAGCAACAAAGTAGAAAGTGAGTCTCTTGCAAGACTCAGTAAGTACCCTCTTGATACCCTTAAATTTATCATCATTTCTTGCCTTCCACAAATTCCACATGATCTCATTGGATAAGAAATACCAAAATAGCTTACAATCAAACTTGAGCTTGAAATTACAAAACAAAATATCATGCCAATTAATTTTATCATTGCTATTCCAGACCTTCAGTTTATGGCAGAATAAGTACTAAATTTCATGAGCATAAAAACATTCAAAAATAATATGTTTGATAGTTTCCGTAGTCCTGCAGATATTGCAGATTTCAACACTTTCATGGTTAGATTTATAGGGATCTATCTTTTTCATTAATGCAGAGGTAGGTAAAGGAGAAATAATTATAATTGTAACACTATTCATAGTCCAGTAAATTATGTTAGTAATTTGTGTTCAATGGACCTTAGTTTTATCATTATACTGCCCATCTAATACCATATTTTAATCCAGGGTTCAACTATCTCAGATCTAAAGCACCTTCAATTAACCATTTAGAAATTACTATAAAATAAAGGTAAGACTTTTACTTGAGAAGGTCCAAGGTACACTTGGCGGATAGAAAGTTCTCACAATCATCGAGTTTATTAGCACCGTGAACCTGGTACCGCAACATGAAGTAATGGATGACTACAAGTTAATTGAAATGGTCCTTTTATGTGAGTGGTTTGCAAATTGATTGGTAGAAAATAAGGTTACAAATAGATCTACATGAAAAATTATGAGGACAATCTACTATAATCATCAAAATAGATGAAAAGTGCAAAGGAAAGAGTCGAGCTACATCTCTAGAGCCTAAAAAAAACACATGCAAGAAACATAAAAAAAAGAAGAACAAACCAGTTTTTGGATGAATACAAAATGGTGCCTTCAACAAGTGATTCATATGCTTTCACACCTGACACATGACATTAAGAATATTTTAGTCTTCCTCTATGAAATTTACTACTTACAGAATAAACCTAGAAACCAATATTATATACCTCCATGTCTAGCCGAGGGTAGGTATAAGAGAAAAAAAATTATTCAATGCAATGTCGAAAAATATCAATGTGTGTGTAGGTTTGTATTACTCAAAATATCATTTCACTACTTAAGGAAAAATACCAAAGTGATTTTTTAAATTGCAATCTTCACATAGGCTCCCTTATTGCTACACATGCATATACAAGCATTATTCGAGCTCTAAACTATTCAAATATTAAGGATTTAATTAGCTATAAGATGGAAAGTTGTTGTTTAGACATAATCTATCATCTTTTACATATCTTTATTCACTCCTAGAGCTTCAGATAAATTTGTGTAAATGAGACAGAAATGTGAATCTTTAATAACAAAAGAAAATTCTTAAGAGGGGGGAGAGAGAAAAGGGTAGGGGAAAGAGAATGCTTAAATGTATAGAAAATTATAACATTTTGATCATTATGACCCGAATCTTAAGTTTGGAAACATTAATATCATTTACAACATTTATGATCAAGAATGAATGTAAGAAGTAGAGAGAAACTTTTGCATACCTATAGATGAACATTTCATGGTTAAGTGAAACCTCTCATCAACAAAAGATCAAATATCGTGTATCTATCTCAATCTAGCCTCTAAACCCTTCAGAGCTGTCAATTTTTCCACTAACCTGTTATGCACAAAAGTCAAATTTCAGAGTTATGTCACCACTAAAAATAGAAGAAATAGAGCTGTGAAACCAAATCCACACACAACACAATGTGGTATTCATACAAAACCATACAAATAAACTAAACTCAGAACATTGGAATGGAAACAACTTCAAATTATGATGTAGAGCAGGGATTCAGGGTATAAAGAATCATTTTTCTACCACCATAGTGAAAGGTGCTGCTGCTTTCATCTTTGCATATTGGTTTGATGTTTCAAGCGATGCATTTCTTATATTGAAAAGTGCATTACCTTATTGAGCTACTCTTTGTTTCGAGAATAGTTTAATATTATCTACTTAACAGGGACAACCACGTGACGGTGGAAGCTCATTTAGCCGCTCCCCCCCCTCATATAACTCTCAATTCCCCATACCCAATAATATAACATTAATCATTCATTCATCCATTAATAACATATAACATTCATCCATTCATCCATTAATAACATATAACATTAATCATTCATTCATCCATTAAGAACATATAACATGCATTCATTCATCCATTAATAACATATAACATTTATTCATTAACATATAATGTTCATTCTTTCAGTTTTTAGATATTATCAAAAATATGGTTGTCATGATATGATTACAATCACTTTTTTTTGTTTCTTTTTTAAAGCTACATAAAGTTGAAGTGGAGTATCTTTTTCTAAAGCAATATATGTCCCTCCTTTAGTTGTTCTTCCCTACGCTTGTGATCTTAATGTATGCCTGATCATGCCTCCGCGGCGTGGGCCTTGGATTGCAAGGGGGTCCTCTTTGCCCAATAACAAAGAAATGTTAAAGCTGATATGTTTTATTATTATTGTTACAAGTATTTCATTAATTAAAAAGAACATTAGAGTGGTTATCTTTACCTGATGGGTCCACATCATGTTCCTGAACTTCTGTTATAGACTCATGCTCAACATGTTGAACACCCTCTAAATCCTTATTTGTAGTTGAAACACAAAATGTTACATTAATTACTACACCAATTGAAATTAAATATGTTTAAAAGAACATGAGAGTGGTCCTCTTTACCTGATGGGGCACATCATGTTCCTGATCTTCTCTAGCTTGATCATGCTCAACATGTTGATCACGCTCTACATGCTCTAAAGTACTGAGATGTACACCATGACCTTCATCTGCAGGTTGTGCTCCACCCTCACCAGGCTGCATTCCAATGTCATGTGCAATATTATCATTGCTTGAATGTTTAAAACAAATAGGCATGTAATTACTTTATGGTGGAAATTAATATTGAATAGATTGCACAAGTATTCAATTTTAAAATAAACTTTATTGAGTTTATTTACTTCATAATGGGATGTAGTGGAAGGTTGTGTTTCCCACTCTCAAGACTCTTAGGCATTAAATTACGGCTCCATAGCCTTGTTGGAAGGCAATCTTGAGGTCATCTTGTGGGAACTCTGTTGAATTTAGAGCCCTACATTTTGCATAAGATCATGAATTTTGCTTCTATGGTGTGATAAAACCAAAATTGTTTTCAATTTATTATTTGGATACAATATTTCATTTATTGATACTTACAATTCATCCGGCTAATTTCATATAACCACCAGAGCCAAGTTTTTGTTGCCCATGTTTTTCTAGTATTTCCTTTGTTGCCTTCGATGTGTGGGGCAACCTATGAAAAGTTTCAAATATCTTAGATTATGTAAAAAGAAAGATTAATCAGTATATAATTACATTGTTGATTTTATCACATACCTTCTTTGGCCCAATGGTGTCTTTCCTTTTTTTTCTTTTAGGTCCTCCTTTCCATCGACACGAGGTCCTTCCACTCCCTCTTCGGAGATGCTTGGTACTTTGTTCTAGCTTCTCTAAATGTGACTTTATATTGGTCCCTGCATACTTTAGATAGGTACCAACTTTCTTAAGGACCTTGGTTTTGGTTGAATGTTTTATCACCGAACAACACAACTAAGCGGTTAATGAGCTCATCTTTTAAATCTTGATTTTGGGCGTTGCAGGTGTACATATGGTGGGCGAAGGAGCTCCAATGTAATATCACTTAGATGTTTACAAAAACATCATTTCACGCAAAATGATCATGGGATGAATAGTCTAAAAAGAGCAATCAATAGAGTAAATTTCAATTGGATTATATATAATAATAATTAAAACATTTTAAAGTACCTAGGACCTTCTCTATCTTTATGGGAACGAAATCCTCAGTCACCACAAATGTGACCGGAAATGTTCCTGTACTAGTAATACGGGAAGATCCAAGAAATGTTGCTAAAACATCACTAGTACTAGTGGCCTCTACATCTCCAGGTACATGTCCTAACGCATGTTCTAGCATGTGTTCACTGCCAGAGGGTGCATTAACGGATGCCTACATGGTATGTGTTGCCGGAATTTCAGATGACAATATAAGCACAGATGATGGGGTCAGATGATGTGATGTATGCATAGGAAGATCAGGATGGACACTTGTACCAACCCCTACTCCTCGGGCAGCACTTGCAGTACCCTGATCATGGCCAGAAGCATCATGAGGAGGAAAATAATCTTGTAAAAACAACACATATTTTAGTTCATGACATAAAAGAGTACAAAATATAAAACCATGAATGAACTTATGTTATAATTAAAGACCTCATGGCAGCTTACTTGCAATTTTTGTGATCTCTCAGTCAATATTTTAACCCTCTCTCTTATCTCATCTGTTTGAGGCACTATGAATATCAACTTAACGATTTCTTCATTGCATTTTTTTGGATCTTCCTTATGATATCGAGAGGGTTTGTTCAATAAGCGATGTCATCATCACAAAATATTGATTGCACCTCACTATGGATGCTCTCATCTCTTTTCTTCCAGATGCGTCTATTCTTTGGTGCCTTTCCCGATCGGTCATTTGCCAACAAAGTGTAAAAACATTATCGAAGTGGCCCTAAGAAACTTATAGAAAAAAACATAATAATAAAACATTTTTCTTGTATCTAATTTGTACAATTACAATGGGGTAAAACCTATATCGGTGCGGCTTTAAAGATACAACAAATTACGTGCTCTAGGCTAGAGCCTTCTGCAATGCGATCAATGTCCGTACAAAAATTAAATATAAAAACATTGCAAAATGAAATCAATAGACTTACAACTTAAGAATAAAATGGTATGTGGAGTCATTAATTGGAGGTTGGGTAAATGATACATAGTGCATTACCACCCCATAGTAGCTTCATGTTTTTGTAACTAAAAGCGATTTAGAAGTGCCAATGGTGTAACTCTTTCCCTATGAGTTATTGATTTTATCCCTTTTATACAAATACGGTTTCCTTGGCCTCAAATGGCAATTGGAGTTGCCCATTTGACGGAGTCGTAATAACGTTTATAAACCACGCAATATTCCTAATGTTTTGGCCTTCCATCCAGTGTACATAGCCACTCCTTTACTGGTACAGTCCTTATCTTTTAGTTGTATATAATTTCTTGGCGGTGCATACCCTCGCATGCCGTGTATGCTCCGAACCAGTTGCATCCAATCTTTGTAAGCTGTAGCAGTGCGACATACTCCATCGGTGACGTATATGAGACCTTTATGTCGTCCATGCAAAACGGGCCCAAACCATGTAATGACAATGGTGCTATCGCGATATATCTTGTTGACACAAAAATGTCGGTGTTTATTGGAGGAAGTTCCTTGGGTACCCATTGTTTTCCCGTAGATGTTTGTACCTCAAGGGCACCTCGACATCACCTATGCTCTCATCATCATAAGAAAATGACCCCCCTTCAGCAAGAAAAAATTCCATGCATTTACAGAATTTTCTTCTAATCTCTTGACCTCTAGTTGATCTCCCTCTTTTAGACATTCTACATGTCTCGCTTTCCTCTTCTCTTCTTGAATTTCCCTCGCTCGAGGAAGATAGATCTGACAAATACCTATTTGGTGGTACCTATACTCATAAGGACATTGGATTAAGTGTAATGCCCCGCCACGCAACCCTAGAGGAAGTTGCAATTCACCACTTAAACGTACCAATTTATTTTTTTGTTTAAGTACAAATAACATGAAGATAATACATATTGCCAACAACCTCTAAGGCCACGAGACAAGGATTACTTAAAAACCCAAACAACAACTAACATTAAAATAAACCGAAACATTAATCACTTACAAAATTAAGATTACATACATCCCATGCAAGATAAATTACAACAAGGATAATAAATACCTCAAGTTTCCAATTAACATTTAAGCAATAAGATTACAACACTCATTCCCCGAATGAGGTAAATCCAATAATCATGATTACAATTTACAAATTCCACCTTGATAACAAATGAGGGGTAGCAAGATAAAGCTCAACTGAAAAGAACGAAGCCAGAAAGGCAACAGCATCCAACGAGCTCTCCAACTGGAAATCACGAACGCACGAACATGAAGAAGAACCAACGGAAAGGAATGCACGCCACCCAACCACTGGAACCCAAAGGCCCCACTCCCTCCGTGCTAGGAGATAGTAACAAGGATTTCCTAGATAAGTCCATCTACCTCTAGACACAGGATAACACAACTGAACCGACGCAAATACCCACATCACTTAACATAGTAAGAAAACTCACAAGACAAAACATTGCTTCCAGGTTACATAGAACAAGTACACCATCATACAACACACAATAACTGACTAACTGTTGACGTAGGAAGAGTGTCATACATAAATTTCCATGAGTTACCCTAGCTCAACCTTCCTAGGCTACCGGACCCCCATCATGGGTTACCCTGGCTTGCCTCTACCGGCGCCGAACCCTCATGCAAAACTATGCATCTCATCTCATCTCAAGTCTTAACGATGCATGTTCCATGAGAGAGGCATTCTTTAACTTTATTAGTGTGAAGTTCCCCATTAATTTTTTTTAAATTATCTCTTGATTAAACCCTAGGTGAGTTACCCTGACACCCCTTTGGGCGTCGAATCCTCACAAAGGGCCACTCTCCTACTGACAACACGGGGATACAAAACCCCCAATTCAAGGGTAGACCACATGTACAAACTGATGACTAATTTCCCACCTTAACACATAAGGTTAAACAACCCGTTCGTAGTACATGGGTAACCAACACATACCACAAATCCCGTTCATGATAACCGGGTGTAACAACATGGTGTAGCCACGACACATCTCAAGTTGAATCTCAAAAGAACAACCCCCATCAGGATACAACTCCCTTATCTGGAAGACTTACATGATCAACAAGAAATGACTTAAAGTCAACAATCATTTAATCACACGTTCTCTACATGCCCAAAAATGTAATTTTGACAAACAAACTCTCTCATAACATAGAGACCAAAGCACAGAACAAAGGCCAACTCACGTATAACCACCCATACCAATAAATGAACCCATATCAGGAAGATTCTCAAAAAATTCACTCTTATTCCACAACATCGAAGGTGAACAATTAAACACTGAAAACATTTCAGACAAATAGGTGAGCTAATGTTCGGATTTCCTAAATCCATTCAAACACAAATTTCATGACTTGCATTTATCCAATCAATTGATCCCATTTCTTTTCACGACATTGGAATATATAAAGAACAGATCATTTACTCTAAATTTTATAACCATATTCATAATCAAACACTTTAATAATGCAGCTATCTGGTTAAAATTTAAATCAACCGTTCTCTCTAAGTTTCATGATCACATGCAAAAGATAAATCACTTGATTAATAAATCATTTAGGTTAACTAATAAATTCATCCTTTACTCTCAGTTCCGTAATCATAATAATCACATGGTCGTTTAGAAGTTCTAGTTTGACATTTAACATTATTTAAATATACCAAATAAAATTATATTTATTTGCAAATGAAACAATTAAATAACTTTAGATAAAAACTCCCATTAAATAAACTATAACAAATAACATATATAAATATTTTCCAATTAATTTATATTTTAAAAACCTCATGACTAACATAACATACATTTTGAACTTACTAAAATTCCTTTAATTTAATATATATTAAAGATATTATATTTTATATAATATACAATATTAAATATTATATATAATATATAAAATATAATATAAATAATATATATATAAAAATTAATCTTAATAAAAGTAAATAAACTTTAACTAAAGAAAATAAATGTTTTAAAGCAAACAAAGGGCCGAAGCCCTGGCACGCAGGCCCCCCCCACCGCCCATGGCAGCGGAGCCTGTGTGCTCCACACATAGCGCCCCGCCTACCGGTCGGGCGGCGGAGCCTGTGCACTGAGCGCACAGTGCCCGCCTCCCTGCCGGGCGGCGGAGCCTGTGTGCGGAGAGCACACAGTGCCCGCCTCCCTGTCGGGCGGCGGCTGCGGTGGCGGCGGCGGTGGGGTGGGGTTTGACCTCCCACCTCACCAAAAAACAAATTTTATAATAAATTATTTCTGCGTTTCTTCCAGAAACAAAAAACGAAAAACAACAAAATTTTATGAAGTTTTTTCTGGGTTTAGCCCAACTTTAAAATTTTCCAAAATAACAAATATATTTGTATATATATTTGTGGGTATCTCCATATATTGATATATATGGTTGTATTCACAAATATATATACCCAAATCTTGATTTCATACACAAATTGTAACGATAATCCAAACCCAATTCAAGAAAATAAAACTTATTTCAAAACAAGGAAATGGGTTTTCAAAAATCTAGTTTAATCATTGAGCTTTCTTGGATTTTCTTTCTATTTCCAAATCCATTACAATTGTGCAAATTGAAAAGCTTTTCCATGAATTTTATTGAATCTAAAACTATATCTTCAATCATTCAAAATGAGCAAGAAGATGAAGGGAGAAAATATAGAACCTTATGTTTTTTCCAAAATTGGCAAGCTTCCACCATGGAGATTTTTTTCCAAGCACTCCTTCAACTCCACCATCTTAGCCTCCTCTAAGCCTCTCCACCCAAAAACCAAAACCAAGAATTCCATAGAGGGATTGAAAGAAAACCCTAAATAAAAATATATCCTTTTTTCCAAACTTCCCAAATTCAAATTCAAATTCAACTTCTAATTCAAATTCAAATTCTAATTAAATTCAAATACAAATGCAAACTCACTTTCAAATTCAAACTAAATTCAATTTCAATTTCATATTCAACTCTTCACAAATATCTTTCCCCAAAATAGTCAACTATTTCAGAAAATATCTTTTCTACCCCAAAGTCTTTGCATAAGAAAACATTTGAATTTTTAATAACTTTAAACAATTTTCTAATTCTAATTTGAATTCAATGTATTTTAGCATCTTATATTCAACAAAAGAATTAAATCTTTTACACTTTTAATTCAAAAGGGATAATATAATTAATTCACACAATTAATTTAAATTATCAATAAAATAAATCTAATCCACTATTAGATTATTTTATTAATTTATTTAAATTAATTAATACAGTAAATAGTTTCCTAGCATTACAACCAAGAGCATTTAATCAGCAGTTAAGCAACATAAGCCATTTTAACTTGAATTTAATTAAAGATCAAGGTGATCAGGGCAACATGAAACAACCAAACCTGACTACAACCCGACGACACTCGGTGACTAGGGTAACGACTTGACACAGAAAACCTAGCTACTATCTCCCAATTAGTTTCCGTTGGTCAATGGACATGCTCAAACCTGAAAACCAGGTGGAGTCGATGTCATATACCTGCCAACCTGCAACAAAGAGCATGTCGAACGTGCATATATACATAATATGATCAGGCACACCGTGAAGAGGAAATCTCAGAATCGTAGGGCACTCGCAAGCGAGTGATACAATCCCGTCCCCTTCACCAATACACTCTCACTAACTGACGCATCTAACATCATTAACATGATCAACAGCATAGAACATCGTTAAATCAGATATCTTCTAAGTTAATCCAAACATGTCGTAAAGATGGCATCAGAATGAAATCACATCAAAATATAGCTTCACATCGTTTAATTATTGCAATCAGAAGTAACCAAGTTCCAAATTCCCATCATAACATAACAAGGCATTACAAGGAGAACACTGACGAACAAGGAGCCAAAACAGAGGGGTGTTACATTAAGTTCTTTCATGGTGATGTGATCCCAAGGTGACATTATGATTAATCTATCATTTCATCACTAGAATTTCACAGGTTATAAGGTAATCAAGTCTTGATAGATTGCAAGTTATTGTTACTACCGTCCAAATGTGTCCATCACAAATCAAATCTACTTAACGTTTTAACTCCCAAACTTTGTAACAAGTGTTAAATGTGACTATGGTCCACCGGTTACACAACCAAGGCCTCAAATGTATTCTCTAATTCTAATCAAAGAAATTTTTCTCTTCATTCAAGTAAATAAACTTGAAGGGAAACACCACCAAGTGGTTTATTGGACACCTACATGACTAAAATAGCAGCAAATTTACATTTAATTTCCATATGTCTAAGTGGTTAATGGGGAGGGAGTGTGTACTAGGCCTAGTTAAGTCATCATAAGTTTACGCTTTGGCAATAGAATTTTTTAGAGAAGTCATCTTAAATCTTCCTATGTCTAATTGCTAGGAGACTTTTGGTATGTTTTAAGGTAGGATGATTGATGAAAGATCCCAAAGAGCCTTTCTCCATGGTATCCAGGTACACATAGTAGCGGTCTTCTCTTATACGGTTGGACATGATTTAAAAAACTTAGCTAGGAATTATTCATTTAACCTAAGGTTTTCTCATAATGCCATCATTGGAAAAGTATGATCAAATTCTTCTATTATGAAGAATTGGTCTATGTGCCTCTAGTAATCACTATAAATGTTTGTAAAGATAAAATGACTAATTGCATCAGGTAGGAGAGAATCAACTTTGAGTTCTTCAAAAATAATTATATTCCTCTATTCATAATTTTTAAGGGTTGTGTGGAGGGAGGTTATCTCACTACCAAGAAGGGAGAGACCTTTCCTTGTATTCTTTTATAATTTTCATTATTCTTATTTATTTTACACTTACATTTACAAATACACACATATGCATTTACTGTTTTCATTTATTTCTCATGTAGTTTAATAGTTTGATTGATTTCATATTATATAAGTTGAAGACTTTAGAATTTCAATTACATTAATTTATGGATATGTTGTATCTATAACACTACAAAACCATATGCTCTTTGCATTTACACTTGCATTTAGAAATACACATCTATATACATAACTATAGATTTCTTTAATGATATGTTGCATTTATTGTTCTAGGACAGCATCCAATAATTGCATTTACATTTACATTTAAAAATGCATATACATACATACATACATACATACATACATACATACATACATACATACATACATATATATATGTTATTAATTATTGATATTGATATTATGTATATCATTA